>UESW01003557.1:0-17763 GCA_900491605.1 Calamus simplicifolius
TGGACAATAAGTGACTTCCCGGCATATGCAATGTTGTCTGGTTGGAGCACTGCTGGACGTCTGGCATGCCCTCATTGCATGTATGATTCGGATGCATTTACATTGCAGAAGAGTGGTAAGCAGTCATGGTTTGATAATCATAGGAAGTTCTTGCCCCCAAATCATCCTTACAGGCGTAACTTGATCGCCTTCGGAAGAACAAAGCAGTCACAAAATTTGCCGAACCGGTTAGGTCCGGCACGATATATTTGATACTATAGAGCATTTGGGGTTGAGGTATGCTTGGGAACCAGATGCAGATAGAATAAATGGCCGTATATGTAAAGAACATAACTGGAAGAAGAGTATATTTTGGGATTTGCCTTATTGGAGCACAAATCTCATCCGGCACAACTTGGATGTTATGCATATCGAGAAAAATTTCTTTGATAACATATTTAACACGGTGCTAAACATCCCGGGAAAACAAAGATACTGCAAAGTCAAGAGAAGAACTTAATCAGTATTGCAGAATTTACAGAGTGAATTATGAGGAGAGAGTGCCTCAAAATCGGATGGACATGCCTATCGGCATGAAAAGCTCATGGTTACTATAGCTTTTCGTGAGTTGCTTCCGCAACATGTCTGGAAGGCATTGACGGAGCTCAGCTTGTTCTTCAAGGAGTTATCTGCCGCAGTCATTACTTCTGCATCCATGGCAAGGCTTGAGGAGGAAATTCCAATTATTTTATGCAAGCTGGAGCGAATATTTCCTCCCAGTTTTTTTGACTCAATGGAGCATTTACCGGTTCACTTGCCATACGAAGCGAGCATAGCTGGTCCCGTGCAGTATCGCTGGATGTATCCTTTCGAGAGGTAAATATATACATCATTAAGACATGTTGACATTTCAAATATTATTTCATTGCGAGAAAATTGGTTAATTTTTTATCTCAACTTTACATATAGGTACCTTAAGAAGTTAAAAAATAATGTGCGTAATAAGGCAAGGGTTGAAGGTTCTATATGCAATGCACACTTGGTCGAAGAAGTTTCAGCTTTTGCCTCGCATTACTTTGAGGGTCACGTCCACACGAGGAGCCGAAATCTTGGTCGTAACGATGACGTAGTGTGGACGAAGGAGAACCTAATGACGGTAGAATATCAATTTTTAAAGGTATCGGCCGTTCATTTGGGGGGCAGAAGTCAAGAAATCTTAGCGATATGGAGTATAATGCAGCACATTATTACATCCTAATGAACTGTAGAGAAGTCGATCCATATATTGAGTAAGTGTATACTTCAATGCTTAATTGGAACTTCTAATTTAAATTACAATATACCATAATATTTAATTGCTAACATAGTTTTAATCCTTTTCATCCCATAAGGATGTATTGTGATAGACAACGACAGATGAATCCCGACATCAGTCAAGTTGCAATTGGGCAGAAGTTAGAAACGGAGTTGCTTACTGGTTTTATGAATTTGTGAGTAGTATCACTCAATCAATTTCAATAATGGCTTTTATTTTTTGAATTGGATGTGAATAGCTTATTAATTTATAGGTAAACGGTCCATGGTCCACAACCGACAATATTTTCATTAAATGTCTATCGCAATGGCCATTGAAGACCGTAACAACCTCTACTGGCTATTTTGTTAATGGGTACAAATTTCAGATTGAACGATTAGCAGCTTCAAGAGGCACGCAGAACTGGGGCGTGTGTGTGTTAAAGGAGAAAGTGTTGGAGCAAATATGCAGGATTATTATGGAAAGTTAGTAGAGGTGGTTGAAGTTGAATATCCCGGTTGGCCTATGAAACGAACCGTATTGTTTCGTTGTGATTGGTTCGATCCGACAGTTCCTGTGGGCAAAAGGGTTCATAACGACTACAATTTGGTTGAAGTGAACCATCGACGAAGATTGTAAAAATATGACCCATTCATCCTTGCATCCCAAGCTCAGCAAGTGTTTTACTGCGGATATCCAAGTTTGCGCAACGACAAGCGAGATTGGTGGGCTGTTTCTAAAATCGTCCCACGTTCAACAATCGTATTAGAGGAGAGTTCATCAAGTCAATCAGCCGAGTGCCCTGCATTTCAAGAGGATGAGATGGAAATGCATGCAATTGAGGACGACACAAGGGCTCCTGAAACATCACTTAGAGATCCAAATGGTGATGTCCAAGAAATTGCGGATGCAAATGTTCGGTTTCCTTCCGATGATAATGAAACTGAATCGCAGTCCGATACGGCATCGGATGTTGAACCAAGATTTCACGAAACAAATGAAACCGATTAAACATAGAGGTTTTTTTTTAAATTTAATTTATTTTTATAAATGTTATTTTTACATATTCAATCATTAATCGTAATTTACATTCATGAATCTTTAGTATTTTCAGTATGATGGGCCAAGGTAGATCTACCGACGATGGACGGAGTGAGCAGGGACGTAGCCCTGCCGCATCAGATCACATGAGCTTTGGAGATGGAGAGTTTCGATCTCCACACATCGCAGCCTCGATCTCTCCAGCAGTCGGCGGTGATCCTGCATTGGTATTATCCAGCCAATCGGCACAGACCTCCGAGAGTTCTTCCATCATCGGCCGCACCGTACTTCGACTGGATGCTCATGGGATGTAAGTATATACTAATTAAAAATATGTTTATGTTTTTAAGTCAATTACTTATAAACATGCATTTTTTAACAGATTATTGAGCAGCATCATGTATCGAGCCACATCAGCTCCATATTTCAGAGGCGTGCGGATCCCAGTGGCTACGATTGGCGCCATATATCTGCAGCCACGAGGGAGTTTTATTTTTCAGAGTTTCAGGTAAACTTATTAAATACAATTATATATAATTAATAAATCTAACTTTATTTTAATGCAGAAAAAGTTTACGTGGGACCCTGCCAGCCATGATGCCATTAGGGCAGCATGGGAAGCTCTTACGGGACGCCGATACTCCGACATGCTTCATCGTTGGAGGTCATCGGGTCACCGTCCTGCGCATGTGCCAGAGGGTATTTGGCACGAGTGGCAGCAGGTCTAGCAGTCCGATGGCTGGCGCAGGAGGTCCGCATCAGCCAGCACGAACCGCCGATTCGAGAGGGGCGGTCGTGGCACGGGTCTCTCCCGTCACACTTTGGGCTCCATTTCGATTCAGGAGCACAGACGCCGTATGGTAAGAAAACATAAATAATTTAATTACTAATTTAGTTATTTATAAATACTTAGATTAATATCAATTTTTCTGTTGTTATAGTCTGAGCAGGAGGGTGGAGATCCTGGTGAGTTTCGTCTATTCAGGGCGACACATCAGGAGGGACGGTTCCTGGGTCGATACATGATCACGGGAGGTTGCGGTAAGAAATTAGCTTTATGTTGTATCTGTTTAATTTCTAAAATTTTATTTAGAGAAATTTATTGATTTATTTATTGTTGATTTTATAATTCAAAGACACGAGTCGAGGAGCTTCACTCCCAGGCATCGCAGGTCGACTCCACTGATGGGGGGATGCCCGTCGAACTCTCAGCAGAGGAGAGTCGACGTATGTTTTTGGAGGCTGTTGGTGCCCAGCCACGAGACCGCAGGGTCTATGGTCTGGGCACTAGAGCTTCTGCATATTTTTCCCATCAGGCCTCCAGCTCGCGATATTCTGGCGATATTCCTGCCGAGCGTTTAGACGACATTCGGAGATCTATCACGGAGGAGGTTCGTTAGGAGGTTTGACAGGACATTCAGCAGGAGGTTCGGCAGGAGGTTCAGCAGGAGTTCGAGCAGCGTACGGGAGGCCTTCAGCAGGAGCTTGCAGACGTGCGAGAGCAGATGCGTCAGTTGCAGGATATGGTTAGCCACATGTCGCAGGGTTTCCAGCCTCCACGTGATCGTGCAGATTCTTGATGTATTTTTTCTTTCCTTTTTATATTTTGTACATGAAAACTTCAAAATTTTAATATATTAATTATTTTTGGAAATTGAATGATGAATGTTTGGATCAATATGAGTGATGAATGTTTCGATCAATATTTAAATGTAATGAAATTGTATTAACCATTTAATTTTTAATATTTTATTTAAAAAAAATTTAATTTACGATGCATTAGCGATTGAAATTGCATCACTAATATTTTTAAAATATTATTATTAAATATTGCGACGTAATGACATGGCGTCGTAATATTTTAAAAAAAATTAATTAGCGACGCATTAGCGACTCAAATTGCATCGCTAATATATCTAAAATATTATTATTAAATATTACGATGCAACTAAATGCGTCGCAATATTGCGACGCAATTGAATGCGTCGCAATATTTAATAATAATATTTTAGAAATATTAGCGATGCAATTTCAGTCACTAATACATCGCTAATTAATTTTTTTTAAAAAATAAATTAATTAATTAGCAACTCAATTGCGACGAGGTTTTTTATCGCAAATATTTTTAAAAAATTAATTTTAAAATTAACGATGCATTTAGGATGCGTCATAATATTGCGATGCATTTAGTGGCGTCGCAATATATTGCGACGCATTTGGTGCGTCGCAGAGAGTCACTGTTAAGCGACGCAATTGCGACAAATTGAGATTGCGATGATCATCATAGCGACGTCATCATTGCGTCGCTAATGCATCGCAATAGCATATTTAGCGACGCATTAGCGATGCATTTGGGCGTCGCTATATTTTAATTCTCTTGTAGTGTCGAGCCAGAGCTATTAATTCATCTGAATAATTTCTCTCCATCATTATTGATACCTAAAAAATAAGTAAGGAATGTTAAAAAGTTATTTGATGTTAATTCTATCCATATATTCTTTAAATATATGTCAAACTTATTTTGAAAGCCATATAGGAAATAACTTGACTAACTATTGCTGCTTAATCCTTGGATTAGCTCGAGTGCTATTATTAGCTTATCGTTGAGACATTAAAAATTTGCTACATAAAATTTACTTTATCATTTAGAATAAAAAATAAGATATGATATTTAAACTTGAAATGTAATAAATTATTCTAACCTACAATAGTCAGATATTATTTTACTATGGAGTAACATATAACCATTGATTTATGATCCAATTCAATACTTTCAATTTTTTCTGTTACTCTACCTGCAGTTAAAAACTTATACAATTATGCATTATCTACAAAATCACTATACCGTTGAGGTCTATTAAATACCGTCTCTACACTTTGAAGATACCTTGAACAAAATGTCAAACACTCTTTAGCAATATATTCTTTCGCAATCGAAACCCTCTAGATAAGCTCTGTTTCATACATAATCTTTCAATTGCACAAGGTGCCTACAAGATAAATAAATTTATAAACATAGCATAATTATGACGCTACTTTTATTAAAAATTATAGTATATTGGTCAATAGGATATATCAGACTCTATAATATACCTTTCAATTGGATACATCCATATATAGTGTACTGGTCCACTAAGCTTGACTTTCGAAGTTAAGTGAATGCGTAGATGTACCATAATAGTAAAAAAATTAGAAGAAAAAATCTTTTTCATTTGACAAAGTGTAATCGTAACATCAGACTCCAACTAATTAAGCTCTCAAGGATCAATAACTTTTGAACATAATGCATTAAAGAATGATGATAACCGAATTATAGCTGCAAGAACTTGTTTAGGCACTAATGATATTGAAGCTATTGGCAAGATATCTTGCATCAATATGTGACCATCATGACTTTTGAGATTATAAATTTTTATATCTTTAAGATGCACACATCTTGAAATGTTTGATGCATATCCATCAAGTACTTTAATATTTTTAAATACTTTTAGAAAATTATCTTTTTTTAGAAGACATTGTATAAGATGCAGGAGGCAAATAAATTCTATCATTAGTAAGCATTATGGGATGAAGCTCAGGTTGGATACTCAATTCTTTTAAATCCAATTGTGCCTTCATGTTATCTTTAATTTTTTCATCAAGATTTTACAATGTTCCAACCAAATTATCACAAACATTCTTTTCTATATGCATGATATCAAGATTATGCCAAATAAGATTATGTTTCCAATAAGGTAAGTTAAAGAAGATACTTCTTTTCTTCCATAAATGTTTGCTAGGCTAATTTGTAGATGTTATCTATACATCTTTCTCTTTTTAAAAAAAAAAAATTATTAGGATCTTCAAATATCTATGCATCCATACTACCAATAGCCACTTCTTCTAACAATCCTTTTTAATCATTTCTTCCTCTTTTTTTTGAAAGACTTTGAGAATTTACCATATATGTAACTGATGGAATCCATTTGTCTACGAACATTAGTTCCAGAAGGTAGAATAGGTGCACATCCCAATTCTATAGTACCATCAAATAAATCTTTCTAAAAACAAAACGAATGATTTGGTTCTAACCATCAACAATGTCCCATATATCAAAATTTTCTTCTATGTTTTAACCAAATTGAATGTGTCAAGTCTGCACAACAAGGATATGCAACCTATCCCTTTGTACTCTAGTTAAATAAATTGGCATATGCTGAAAAATCATTAATAATCCCTAACAAAGATGTCTGTAGTTTAAATGTTTCACCATTGAAAGCATCAATTGCATCGATACCTTTCCACAACTATTTCAATTCCTCTATTAAAGGTTGTAGAAAAATATCAATATCATTTCCTGAACCCTTATCACCTAGAATAACCATTGACAAGATAAGTGAGAATTGTTTTATGCACAATCATGTTAGTAAATTATATGGTATTAGAATAACTGGTCAAGTGCTATATGTAGAATTTAGAATTCGAAAAGGATTGAAGCCATCTGAAGCTAAACCTAACCGAACATTATGAATATCAGAGGCAAAATCAAAATGCCTAGTATTAAATGCTTTTCATGCTAAACTATCTGCTGGATGTCTCAACATTCCATCCTTCGTATGCCCTTCCTCATGCCATCTAATTAATGAAGCTATTTTTGATGATAAATATAGCCTCTTCAATCGAGGAATAAGAGAAAAGTAACACAATACCTTCATCGGTTTTTTTGTACTCTGTAGAATATATGTTTTGTTCGTTATATCATCATCATCTTCTTTGTGAGTTATCCATCATGAAGATCCATATACATTGCATGATTCTTGATCTACATTTTTACTATGATATAACCTACATTCTTTCGAACAGCTATGAATCTTTTGATATTCAAGAACCAATTTGTTGACAACTTTCTTTGCTACATAATAAAAGGATGGTAAACCAATGCCTTCTAAAAATTTATCTTTTAGTAATTTGAGAAGCATGGTAAAACTTTTTTTGGACCATTCATTCATATATTTTATATGGAATAAATGAATAAGAAAAGAGATCTTAAAAATTTTAAACAACTAGGATATAATTGTTAATCTACATCTTTAATTAAATTATGATACTGAGCTGACTCAGTAGTTGATGGTTGAATCTGCTCCTCAACAACTGTTTATTTTATAAATATAGAACCATCACATATTCTAGCTATTTTATATGTATTAGTTAAACCTTCAAAGTTTTGAATACCATGCCGAAAAGCATCTGTGATCAAACCCATCATATCATCTCCTACAAGATTATCTTGCATATTATTGAATCCAAGATTAGACAAGGGTTGATTATTACTTGATATTGGCAACATAAATTCTTCATGAAAAACCCACTTAGTATAACCTCTTCTAAAACCATTCCATATCAAATGTTCTTCAACAGTTTATGGGTCTAGACAAGAACTGTTAACACATCGTCGGCATGGACATGAAATCTTTTCATTTAAATTACTTTTATCCATACTAATTTTAATAAAATCATAAACTCCATCTAAATATTCTTTGGTATTTCTCAGTTTATTTATCCAACTTTTATCCATGTTAGGATAAAATGATCGATAAAGAACTAACTTTTATCTAATATGCATTACAGTTCAGAGCTTTATTTAGAAAAGCTTTCTAGAAAGCTATCATAGTATCAGATAAACAATCAAACATCCTACACATATTCTATCATCATAAGTATTCAACATTTAATAGCATAGGAATATGTGAGAATAAATAGTAATTTAAAATTTTAAATATTAGCACATGCAACATCATTAGTATGCAACATCATTAGTACATATTTAAAGTGAGTAGATACAATTATTTATAGTGTTATTTATCTTTTATCACCTTACTCGCCATCCTTTCATCTACATTTTAATTAAATTATTTTGCCACCATACCAAATATGGTTGCCCATAAGCCGAATCAAGCTTGGTTGACTTTAACTAGCCCTACCATTTGCTGTTGATATCATTTTTATGTTTTCTATCTCAAAAAAAATGAGTAGAATGCTATAGAGATTTATGTTCACGGTAGCATTTGGACGTTGCTTCCAGCCTTCAACCATCTCTTGATTTTGTTCAAGCAATAAATCTTTGCTACCAAATATTGTACGGATGTGAAAAATAATTTGAAAAACTAAACAAGATTCATTCCAATTGTTCGATCTATTTTATTTTTTGAATTTCTAAAAACAAAAATAAGGAAAAAAAAACCAAATAACTCCTAATTTTTTAAGAAAAAAAAGATTGTAATCACTTGGGAGTAAGCCATCGGTTCGCTGATGAAATACATGCTAGCGAGATCAAGCCACAACCATCAATTAGTCATTCACATGATCATGCATCTCACCATTCTCCAACTCAAATATTCAACTTATCTAAGCCTTTCCTCAACTACATAGGGGTCAACTATCTCATCATCCTCCAGAAACATAAAAATTATATTATAATTCACCTTCAGTCCAGAGAAGGACATTTATTTACAACCAAATTCCATGATCAAGAGATTGAAAAGAAGGGGGAGACGTCACAGCACGCAGCTGAAATCAATTTGAAAGATTAATTTCTTTGGTTATATACCCTTCAATACAACATAAGTTATTTGGCATACTTAGACTTATAAATAAGGTGGAACTTTTCTCTTTATTTACAAGCAATAGCACAAAGCTCTGCATTCCCCTCTTCAAAGCTCAAAATGCTGGATCAGTATCACATTTTGTTGACAGTGAAAAGCTTATATTATTGAAGAACAGAAAGGAAAATTCAGCCGGAAAATAAAAATCTGTTGAGCCACTGCAAGGAATGAGAATGTGCATGACCAACCCCACAAAAGAGAGAGGTAAATCAAAAGAGAACTGACAAGGCTCTTGAGGTAGAGACTGACCTTGATGTTACGTATAACAGGGTGCAAGAAAAGACTAATGTCGAGCAAATCAGGCAATCAATTTAAAAAGAAGCAGATTAACAACATCATTTATCTGAGTTTCCTAGACAGCCCAAGGTTTTGTCGGCAAGATCTCCGATCTTGGAAAACTAATCAGAGATAAAGTTTGGTTCATGGTAAAACAGGCACCCATGGAAGGATGATGAAACAGTGATTTCGCTGAGTTACATTAGAAAACCGACAAATCTAAGAGGATTTTATGAGAAAAACTAGGTCTTGCTACTTCATTCAATGTATTATTCTTGTATGAACGTAACAAAGAGATATGACTCATTGCATAAACTCTCTGAACTTTATTAAATGGGAAATATGATTAACTTGGATAGAAGACTTGTTTCCTACAAAACAAAACTAGGGAACTAGTCCTAGGCTAATAATATTGGGTCCAACTCTTGGCATTAACCTCATGAATGGATTAAACTCCCAAAGTCCTCTGGTCTCAATTTATTAAACTTGGGTTGTTAGGGATTATGTCCTAAAACTCGAAACAAATGGCAATAGAGCTACAGAGAGCAAGAGATAGTAATTTGAACTAGAGAGAGAAAAAGAGGACACCTACCTCATTGTCGCCTGTGGCGACGGATGGCCGATCGTTGGGTGGTGGAGGAACCTATGGTACTGGCTGCCTGTGCGAAAGAGAGAGACACCAAACGAATGAATAATCATCCTCAAATATGCAGATCTCGGCTAGGATTTGCTCAGGTGAGGCGAAGGAATTTATGGCTCGAGGGTGATGCTTAAAAGTGTCGTTGAGGTGATGACTTTTGATGCTCCAAAGTGTCGTTAAAATCCTTAATCTTCGACGCTTTCAAAAAATGTCGACATCTTTTGAAAATTTTCGATGCTTCTTAGCAATGTTAGGAAAAAAGGGTTGCTACATCTCTACATTGTTGTATGTAGTGTTGCTTGACAAATCAAAGGAGGAAGGAGGGTGGGGAGTTGAAAACTTGGAAACATGCATGAAATGATTGGAGTATATGGAGGCAACTGGTGAGCCAGGCCTAACATAGAAGGATAAAGATTCACTCGTTTAGTGGCAGAAAAATCGAAATCTTTTAATGACCAGGGAATGGCAGAAAATTAAATCCCTTATTTAGGAAGATAGCTAGACTAGAGGCACTTCCCTATGCTGGCCCTCCACAAGATTCCATCATGGTGAAAAAAATGGTATCACTTGGGGCTACATCGATTCGATCAAATTATGCTTAATTTTAAGCTGATAATTTTATATTTAGATATTGATTTTAAATTTGTAACTAATCTATTTCCTTAGCATGCAGGTCTACTCAGATTGAGTCTATATATATATATATATATATAATGAATCATTCGAATATACTCAATCAAACATAAAAATATTACATTTAAATCAAGTATTTAACTTTTTTATTACTAAAAATTAATATAATAATTGATAGTTAAAAATAATTCATTAAAAAATTTAAGTGAGATTAAAAAGAATCAACTGAAACTTAAATTTTTACTAAAAATATTTAATTTTGTACAAATAAATGATTATCCTTATATTTATAAATCATGATATTTAAAATATTTACTGATACTAAGACATTATAAATAAGAAATTATTAAGATAAATAAAATATAAATATTTAAATATAACTAGAAAAACAATATGGAAGGATATTTAATTATTAAGATAAAGAGAAGAATTAGTTTAAATGGAAGTTTATTCAATACATTTTTTTTATAAATTTATAAAGATAATTGAAGTAAAAAAAATAAGATTTATATAATTAAGATTTATGGATCGAGATAAATTGGATTTTGTTGCTGCCAACTCACGTGCGATGAACGTCGGGTGAGCTGAGATCTCCGCAGACCTTTGATAATGCGGGTAGGTCACCGTCTTCCTTCGACAGCCTGCAAAAAGTCCCAGACCGGTGGTTTCGGTGGGGATCCTCCGATGCCCAAGTCAGTGGGTTGTAGAACAGGGATTGTATATGAGTAGAACTTGAGAGATAAAGATCCAGAGAGCTCCCTTCGCATTGAGCTCGGGTCCTCTTTTTATACCTGTCTGGGGTCCCGTTTACCTCGTTCTGTTGGAACCATCGAATCTTCCTCATTGGGATAAGTTTCTCCAAACGGCAAGTGATTAAGCCGTTGCTGGATGAGGGCCGCTTGTAGCGGTAACTGCTGAACGAGCTAACCCTTGCCCGTGATTTCAGCGAGCGAGGCACATGGCAATAGACCTTGAATTACGGGATCTGTTATATGAAACTGGTCATTGTGCATGCTAAAAAGGCCGACGCTGGAGGCTGGCGCTGGAGGCCGTAGCCAAAGGCCAGCGCTGGAGGCCAGCGCTGGAGGCTGACGCTGGAGGCCAGCGCTGGAGGCCGGAGCCAAAGGCCGGCGCTTGAGGCGGGCGCTTGAGGCCGGCGCTGGAGGCCGACGCTAGAGGCTGGCGCTGGAGGCCGGCGCTGGAGGCCAGCGCTGAAGGCCGACGCTGGAGGCCGGCACTGGAGGCCGGCGGTGGAGGCCGTAGCCAAAGGCCGGCGCTGGAGGCCGATGCTAGAGGCTGGCGCTGGAGGCCGGCGCTGAAGGCCGACGCTGGAGGCCGGAGCCAAAGGCCAGTGCTGGTGGCCAGCGCTGGAGGCTGGAGCTGGAGGCCGGAGTCAAAGGCCGGCGCTGGAGGCCGATGCTGGAGGCTGGCGCTGGAGGCCGTAGCCAAAGGCCAGCGCTGGAGGCCAGCGCTGGAGGCTAACGCTAGAGGCTGGCGCTAGAGGCCGGAGCCAAAGGCCGGCGCTGGAGGCCGGAGCCAAAGGCCGGCACTAGAGGCCGACGCTGGAGGCCGGCGTTGGAGTTCTATTTCTGGGTTCGACTGTCACATCATTTTTGGAAATCGCGCAAAAATAATATTACCCAGAGGAATCGGCCAGCCGTATCAAATGCCCCCCCACCCCTGAGCTAGGTGAGCGCATAATCACCCGCGAAAGGGGTATTAATATCCTCTGGGCAGTCGATTTTTGTACCATCATTTCGCCTATTCAGGCTGTTGAGATTTTCACGCCAACGCGGAGCTGGTCTTTAGTGCCGACGCGGAGCCGGTATTTTATGCCGACGTGGAGCCGATCTTTAATTGCCGGTACGGGACTGGTCTTTGATGCTGATGCGGAGCTGGTCTTAGTTGCCGATGCGGAGCCGGTCTTGAGTGCCGACACGGAGCCGGTCTTAGTTGCCAACGCGGAGCCGGTCTTGAGTGCCGACGCGGAGCCGGTCTTAGTTGCCGACTCGGAGCCGGTCTTGAGTGCCGACACGGAGCCGGTCTTAGGTGCCGACGTTGGGCTGGTCTTTAGTTGCCAGTGCAGAACCGATCTTTGGTGCCGACGCTGGGCTGATCTTTTATGCCGACGCGGAGCCGGTCTTTGGTGCCGATGCGAAGCCGGTCTTGAGTTGCCGGTGCGGAACCGGTCTTTGGTGCCGACGCTGGGCCGGTCTTTGGTGCCGATGCGGAGCCGGTCTTAGTTGCCGACGCGGAGCCGGTCTTGAGTGCCGACACGGAGCCGGTCTTAGGTGCCGACGCTGGGCCGGTCTTTGGTGCCGACGCGGAGCCGGTCTTAGTTGCCGACTCGGAGCCGGTCTTGAGTGCCGACACAGAGCCGGTCTTAGGTGCCGACGCTGGGCCGGTCTTTAGTTGCTGAACATACTCATTCAAAAAGAATGTGAACATTTTGAACATCAAACTATCAAATGGATTTAAATTAATGACGATAGCACCTTACTGGTAATACCGGCGTAAATTGTCGGCGTTCAGGTGCGAGGAAGTGGTTTCCTATCTAGCTCTTCCACTTTGTAAGCCCCGTGGTGAAGTACCTCCTTGACCCGGTATGGTCCTTCCCATTTTGGTGCCAGCTTGCCCCTCTCTGTTGGCTTTGATACCTCAGCTCTTCGCAGAACGAGATCTCCAGGACGAAACGTCTTGGATCGCACTCGAGCATTGTAGTACTTGGCCGCTTGCTAACGAAATGCTGCCATTTGAAGCTGTGCTTGGTCTCGCAATTCTTCCACCAAATCTAGATCGGCTTGCAGCTGGTTTGAATTGCTTTCTTCGTGGTATAATTCCGCCCGGGGACTGGGAACTCCTATCTCCACCGGAATGACCACTTTGGTCCCAAAGACCAGGCTGAAAGGAGTTTCCCCAGTAGGGCTCGCGGCATCGTGTGGTAGGCCCACAGTACACTGGGGAGTTCATCCACCCAGCGCCCTTTGCAGCTATCTAGCCGAGCCCTAAGTCCTTGGAGGATGATGCGATTGGTCACCTCGGCTGCACCGTTGGTTTGGGGGTGCCCCACGGAGGTGAATCGATGATGGATGCCTAGGCCATCGCAGAATTTCTGGAAGGCCGTGTTGTCAAACTGTCGGCCGTTATCGGTAACGAGGGTGTGAGGTAGCCCGAACCGGCACACCACAAACTTCCAGAAGAAAGTCCTTATTTTGACCTCCGTGATCTTAGCGAGAGCTTCCGCCTCGATCCACTTGGTCAAATGGTCGACGGCCACCACTAGGAACTTGCGTTGTCCGGAGGCTGGAGGGAATGGTCCCAGGATGTCCATGCCCCACTATGCGAAGGGCCAGGGTGCAGCCAGGGGGGTCAGCTGGGACACCGGTTGATGTTGAATGTTGGCATGGCGCTGGCAGCTGTCGCACCTCTTGACAAGTTCGGATGCATCCTCCTTCATTGTCAGCCAGTAATACCCCTGCCGTAGGGCTTTGTATGCAAGAGCTCTGCCCCCCATATGGCTTCCACATATACCTTCATGTATCTCTCGCAGAATATAATTAGCTTCGGTGGGGCCGACACACCTGAGGACCGGGTATGAGAACGACCTCCAGTAGAGCTTTCCTTCCATTATGAAAAACTTTGGGGCCCATCTTTTAAGTTTCCTGGCTTCGGCTGGGTCTTCTGGGAGGGTACCCTCGGTAAAGTACCTGACGTAGGCATCCATCCAGGAAGGCTCCTGCTCCACTGGTAGAATTTCTCTTGGTGCGTCAATACTCGGGGCTTCTAAGTGCTCCACATAGGCTCTTCCCAAAATCCCATCGCACGAGGTGGCAAGACGGGATAGGGCATCGGCTCTAGCATTCTCCTGTCGAGGAATGTAGCTGATGCTAAAGTACGCCATGGGAGAAGCCAGCGATTGCACCATACTTAAGTAGCGGGCCATGATGGGATCCCTTGCTTCATATTCCCTTGTGATTTGTCCAGCGACCAGTTGGGAGTCGGTGAATGCCCTAAGGCATTTCACCCCAAGCTCTCGAGCTAATCTCATCCCAGACAGCAAAGCTTCATATTCTGCCTGATTATTAGTGGTTGGAAAGAGGAAGCGAAGTGCACACTCGGTTACAACTCCATCCGAGTTGGCCAAGATGAGGCCTGCTCCGCTCCCTTGAGAATTCGATGCCCCGTCTACATGGAGGACCCATTCATCGTCACTGGTTCTGGGGGGCTGAGTGTCCGTAGGAGGTTCTTTAGGGTGCTCCTCTCCTCAAGTGCATTCAACCAAAAAATCCGCCAAGACTTGAGACTTCATGGACGAGCGGGAGCAAAAAGACATATCAAATTCCCCCAACTTAAGGGCCCACCTTGCCAGTCGGCCGAAAGTATCCGGGCGAGCGAGAACTGCCTTCAGAGGTAAGTCTGTGATCACTACGATCGGGTGGGCTTGGAAGTATGGCCGCAGATGTTGGGCAGACACAATCAATGCGAAGATAATTTTTTAAATATTTGAATACCTGGTCTCTGCATCGTGGAGCACCTTGCTGGTGTAGTATACTGGCCTTTGCACGCCGTCGGTGTCCACGTGGACCAGCACCGAACTAACGGCTTCAGAAGAGGCTGCGAGGTAGAGAAGGAGTTCTTCTCCACCGGTGGGCTTGGCTAGCAGCGGCGGGGTAGATAAGAATTTCTTTAACCCCTCGAACGCCTCTTGACATTCCTTCGTCCATTCGAACTCATTGACCTTGCGGAGCGCTTTGAAGAAAGGTAGGCATCTCTCCGCAGACTTAGACAGGAAGCGACTTAAGGCGGCCACCCTCCCCGTCAGGCACTGTATTTCCTTCTTATTGGTGGGAAGCCTCATGTCCAAGATGTCTTGAACTTTGTCCGGGTTTGCCTCGATCCCCCGCCGGGTTACCATGAAACCCAAGAACTTTTCGGCTGTCACCCCAAACGCACACTTGCGGGTTCAGCTTCATCTGGTACCGACGAAGGCTGTCAAAAGTCTCCGTTAGGTCCACGATATGGTCAGTGGTGTGGACGCTTTTTGTTAACATGTCATCCACGTACACTTCCATGTTGCATCCTATCTGACCTTTGAAGACCTTATTCATCAGCTGTTGGTAGGTGGCTCCGCGTTCTTTAGCCCAAAAGGCATTACCCTGTAGCAGTATAACCCCTTCTCAGTTATGAAGGAGGTAGCTTCTTCATCCTCCAGATTCATCCGGATCTGATTGTATCCAGAGAAAGCATCCATGAAGCTAAGGACCTCATGTCCGGATGTAGCATCCACCAGTTGATCGATCCGGGGTAGGGGAAAGCTATCCTTTGGGCATGCTTTGTTGAGGTCAGTGAAATCTATGCACATTCTCCAACTCCCGTTGTTCTTGCGGACTAACACCACATTGGCCAACCATTCGGGGTAATGAACCTCTCGAACGTGGCCTGCAACCATTAACTTGCGAACTTCTTAGTTGATAGCTTTCTATCTATCTGGAGCGAAATTTCTTTTTTTCTATCGGACCGGCCGACATTCTGGCCTGAGGTTGAGCCGATGGGTGATCACTTCTTCGGGGACGCCCGGCATGTCCGAGGACGACCATGCAAAGATGTCGGTGTTGGCACGCAGGAAAGTAAGAAGTCGACCACGGGCCTCTTCTGGAAGCAACGCCCCCACCTGAACGGTCTTTGTCGAGTCATCACCCAAGGGGAGGGTCAGAAGGTGCTCGGCTGGCTCTCCCCTCCTCCCCAGCTCTCGGGGATCGTGTGGCTCAGAGGCTGTTGCCGATGCCGCTTCCAGTGGGCTGGGAGACAAATGATAGCAGAGCGGTGGCGGGCTTTGCTCCCCCTTCATCTCTCCGACTCCTTCGTCGATAGGGAACCTTACCAATAATCTCTTAGTGGAGATTATGGCATCTAGTAGATTCAACCCTGGTCTCCCCAAGATAGCGTTGTAAGCCAGTGGGACCCGGACCACCAAGAAATTTACCACCACGGTGCTCTGGCATGGAGGGGTTCCAACCGTGACTGGGAGGGCAATCTCCCCCTCAACGTTCACCGAGTCTCCAGTGAAGCCCATCAGAGTCGCGGCAACGGGTCGGAGTGAGGACTTTAACAAGTTCATCCGAACAAAAGCCTCGTAGCTCAAAACATCCACCGAACTCCCACTATCAATTAAAATTCTTTTTACACGGTGTTTGGCTATAGTCATGGACACAACGACACTGTCGTCATGCTTATTAACTATCCCATCTAAATCCTTTCCAAAGAAAGAAATTACAGAATCTATTCCCTCTCGCTGCCTCTTTGAACTGCCACCTGCCCCCCAGGAAATCATGGCTATGGTCTTTTCTGTTGGAGTATTGTCCACGCCAGCCGGATGAATCGGAGGTGCCGATGGGCCCGAAGTGGGGAGGTTTCCCCTTCGGACGAATTTGCCCAGGTGGCCCTGCTGAACCAGCTCCTCAATGGCCTTTTTTCAGATGGCGGCAATCCTCAGTGTCGTGACCATAGTCTCGGTGGTACCGGCAGTAAAACTCCTTGTTGCGGGGGGGCCCAGACTTCAAGGGAGCCGGACGCCTGAAATACGATTCCTCCTCGATCTCCAGCAGGATGTGAGATATGGGAGCCGTGAGGGGAGTGAATTTCTCCTTAGGAACAAGAGTATGTGGTCGGCGATCTGAGCGGTGAGAAGGCTCAGGCTTCCGACGTTGCGCACCGGCATGATCAGTAGGCGGTGGTTTCTTACCAGTGTTCTTATCAACTTCCCTCCTGGAAGAATCTGCCTCGTCGGTGCGGATGTACTTCTGTGCTGGGCTCAGAAGTTCAGCATAAGAACTCGGAGGCTTCTTGTCCAGAGAATAAGCAAACCTAGACAGGCGAAGCCCTCGTTTTAATGCCAAAGTGGCTACGGAGTCTTCCAGGTTGTACACCTCCAACGCTGCTTCCTTAAACCGAGCGACAAAATCCTTCAAGGTCTCTCCACTCCTCTGCTGGACAGCAAAGAGACTATCAGCCACTCGTGGGATCTTTCGACAGGCATCAAAGTGGGCCAGGAAAGATCGCTCGAGTTGCCGAAACGAGTTGATGCTGCGTGGAGGCAAACGGGAGTACCACGCGCATGCTGCCTTGTGAAGGGTGGCCGGAAAGGCGACGCATAAAAGGGAGTCTGTCGCTCCCTGGACTTGCATGAGGACCTTGTAGCTTTCCAGGTGGTCTAAGGGGTCCGTCGTTCCATCGTATGGATCTAGTTGGGGGAGACGGAA
>UESW01003557.1:21187-62824 GCA_900491605.1 Calamus simplicifolius
ATTAGGCGCGCAGTGGTTTTTTTTTTTTTTAACATCCTATCAACTCTCAAATGATATATTGATAAATTTTAGGGGTATATGCAAATGATTAAGATCTGTTAGAATAAGGAGCTTAGCAAATGGCTTGATCCATTCAATTAAAACATCTAATATCGTGTGAAGTCCTTTCTCATCCTCATTATATTTAAGCCCGGTTCTTACTCCGACCCTCTTTTCTCCTTTTCTTCTAACCAATTTCTTCATCTAGCACCAATTTACCATAAAATTTAGTGATAGGATACTTTCATCCTCTTAAGAGATGGCAAACAGATGCCTAAAAGTCTGGATTTTAACTTGATTGGTGGTAAATAAATGCCCAGAGCCTACTGGATTGCAGGAAAGGTAGCAAATAAAAGTCATTCAATAGCATTATGTTAGTCTCTCCTCATAAATGGTATAGGATCGAATCCACTTGAAAGGCATGAGTAAAAAGGTTATCTAGCCTAAACCACTCCATCCACTTGATATTACAGCAAATACTTAGCAAACAAAACCTTTGCAACATGTTAAAATGTTATATGTATATATAGAGAGAGGGAGAGACTAGGATACTATATATACGTACTCTTTGTTAATTAGTACTTGTCCTTTGTTTAATGAGATTATTATATGTAATCCCTATCATCTATGCGTAATAAACATAAACAAGCTTGGGAACATTCAAATGTAGAAAAAGGAATATATATATATATATATATATATATATAACCCAAGAGCCATGCGGTGGGTTGTCGTCCCCAGGATGTCCAACTGAAAACCAATCTCAAAGGGCAAGACGTGGAAACAATTAATATAATCTCTTAAGACTTCTTATTATTGTCGCTCATATTCCAACTGACAGTTAAAGAGTAGGCCCACCCATTGTCACAAGATGCTTCCTCTTTCTCGGAGAGGGATGATTCTCATGGCCCTATGCAGAATTTAAATTCATCATGAGGATAGAAAAGAGCTCATTGAACCATCTGATATTTTGAACATAATGAATTTTTTTTATTATATCTTTTAAATTAAAAAGTAATCATTCATTTTTAGAGAAATAAAATAACTAACTAAATATGTTGGACTTTCATATATTTCTTTCTCCTGATTAATTAAATATACATATAGAAAATGAATCTTTTTAAGAATCTAACTTTTAAGATAATTACTTTTTAGGAAATATATTTCTCAAGATTACTTTCTAATTTACAAAACCATTAGACTTAAGTGTGCTTCGCCTTAACTGCGGTAAAGCAGAGATCCCACCTAGCAAGCCCTGTTGTTGGTACAGTTTAAGATTTCGGATACAAATGCATCAATGGCTCAAACACAATATAAATACAATAAATAATAATAAGTTCTAGTTATCCGAAAAAGAATGGAATCCATTAAATTACAAGCCAATTTAAGTGCACCAAATAAAATTACAAGCCAATATGATTTTTGAACGGTAGATTGAATATGAGTGGTTCTTGATATAAAGATGGTCAAAAGCCCAAGAGACAATTTCATCAATTTTTTAATTATCATTTTTAATCTATCAAATCTATCTTTATATTTTAATAAATATTTAAAAACTTTTAGGATAAAATATAGGTACTATCATATGGTTTAAGAGCTATTAAATTGTATCTATACAGCTTGAAATACTGTAATTCACTACCATATATTTTAAGCACTATCATATTATATCTATGTAGTTTTACATTTACACCTAACTACTAAGTATTTTAAATACCATAAAATTATACATTTTTGAAAGTTTGGGCACATTAAATAAAGCTTGAATAAGTTTTGATATGGCTGATCCAGCGTCGTCAGAATAAACGATAACGGCGACTGACGGAGGCCCTCTCGGCCTCCTAAGCCTCCCCCCTCTCGGTGTCAGCCTTAAGCCACAGCTCCCGGGACTCATGAACAGTATCTCAACCCCCAAGACCCCCTCGGTCTCGGGCTGCATGAATAGTGCTTGGCCTCGAGTTCCGCTCTCGGCCTCAAGCAACAGCTCCCGGGCCTCATGAACAGTATCTCAACCCCCGAGACCCCCTCGATCTCGGGCTGCATGAACAGTGCTTGGCCTCGAGTTCCGCTCTCGGCCTTAAGCCACAGCTCCCGGGCCTCATGAACAGTATCTCAACCCCCGAGACCCCTCGGTCTCGGGCTACATGAACAGTGCTTGGCCTCAAGTTCCGCTCTTGGCCTCAAGCCACAGCTCCCGGGCCTCATGAACAGTATCTCAACCCCCGAGACCCCTCGGTCTTGGACTGCATGAACAGTGCTTGGCCTCGAGTTCCGCTCTCGGCCTCAAGCCATAGCTCCCGGGCCTCATGAACAGTATCTCAACCCCCGAGACCCCTCGGTCTCGGGCTGCATGAACAGTGCTTGGCCTCGAGTTCCGCTCTCAGCCTCAAGCCACAGCTCCTGGGCCTCATGAACAGTGTCTCAACCCCCGAGACCCCCTCGGTCTCGGGCTGCATGAACAGTGCTTGGCCTCGAGTTCCGCTCTCGGGCCTCATGAAGAGTATCTCAACTCCCGAGACCCCCTCGGTCTCGAGCTGCATGAACAGTATCTCAAACCCCGAGACCCCCTCGGTCTCGGGCTGCATGAACAGTGCTTGATGCATGATCCGGCCCACTCCGGGCCACCTGGCACACTCGCATAATCCACCACATCCATAAGGGTGCGGCCATAGCTCATAACGGCGTATGGTCCATCACATGTCACTGTGCATGGCCATACCCCGTTACAACGTACGGTTTCACCACCTGCCCACAACTGTGCACGATCACATCCGGCAATGGCATGCACCACGTACAACCACCGCGCGAGACACCTGTGAGGCCGCACTGGCAGGTGATGCGGGACACCTCCGGCATGTACGGCGATAGTACGATCAGTCACTGTCAGCCTCATCTTTTGTTCGTTATTGAACGGGGCACCTTGAAATCAACAATCTTCGGAAATGAAAGGGGGTATCTTCGAACATGTATAAAAGCATACGCTCACGCTGTAAGTATGGATCCTTGAACTCTGGTTTTCCAAGCTCCTTCCGGCTAGTTAAGCCCCAACTGTCTAGCTTCCTGGGGGCTAGACAGTTCTCGTCTTCCGAGTGACTAACTTGAGCGTCGAAGGGTCCCCACCGGAGCATCCGATCTCCGGAGACTTTTCTTGCAGGAGTCCGGCGAGGAGGACGTTCGTTTCCCTACGCTCAAGGAAAGTGACTTGGCGTCAACATATTGGCATGCCAGGTAGGGGGGGTGAAGAAAAAAACATCAAACCGGCAATCTGCAACCTCTCTCTCTCCATGCACTTGAGCTATGGTGACAACCCGTGCGAAAGGGATCTTGTCAGCTGTGCTGGGGGGCAGCGCCAAGAAGCCGATCCATTAACGGTTGCCCCCTCAGCTCCCCCGGCCGGTGCCCCGGCATCATCGCATCTCCAGGAGGCTGGACCATCCTCTCCCCCGATCGGTGTCCCTGCTCCTCCTCCCCAGCAGCTCCAGGAAGACTGGTTTGCCGCTTTAGCCACACAAGTTCAATCCTTGGCAGCGGCGGTTCAAGGCCTACAGCACCAGCAGGTGGCCCCGCGGCAGCCGGAGCCGTATCCATCAGTTCCAGGGTGGTGCAACCCAGCCAGCATTCCTCCCGAAGGAGATCACCGGTCCCGGTGGCTCACCACCGTCATGCCTCGCCCAAACCCCCCCCCCCCATGAGGAGCCTCTAAGAGACCCCGATCGCCTTCTCACCACGCCAGTATTTCTCCCAAGCGGCGGCACGGGAAGGAGGTGGAGCGTCCCCGCTGGCATCGCCGTCACCCTTCCCTGTCCTCAGAATCCTCGGGGGAGGGGTCCTTCGATGGCAGGATAGCCCGCCGAGCCGAGCGTCGACTCGACGAGTATAACCAGCGGTTGGAGGAACTCAGCCGCCGAATCACTCACCTACCAGAGGGGGACTATGACAGCCGGCCACCGCTGTCCCACCGCATCATGGAAGAGCCCATCTCCACCTGGTTCCGCCTCCCCCAGCTGGATCCATATGATGGAACCATGGATCCCTTGGACCACCTGGAAAGTTACAAGGTTCTCATGCAGGTCCGGGGGCCACTGATTCGCTCATGTGCATCACCTTCCCTGCCACCTTGAAGAAGGCCGCCCAGGCCTGGTACTCTCGCCTGCCGCGGTGGAGTATTGATTCTTTCCGTCAGCTGGAAAGATCCTTCTTGCCCATTTTGATGCATGCAAAAGATTCCAAGGGTGGCTGACAGCCTCTTCGCTGTCCAGCAGAAGAGCGGTGAGTCCTTGTGGGATTACGTCGCTCGGTTCAAGGAGGAAGCCCTGGAGGTCTACAATCTTGAAGACTCAGTGGCCACCTTGGCCTTAAAGCGAGGGCTCCATCCGTCTCGCTTCGCATACTCCCTTGACAAGAAGCCGCCCGGATATTACGCCGAGCTTTTGACTCGGGCCCAGAAGTATATCCGCGCCGACGAGGCTGATTTCTCTCGGCACGAGGCAAGCGGGAGTGTCCCCAAGAAGTCGACCCGCCCTGAGCCTGTCGAAGTTTGACCCAGGAAGCCCGAACCTCCCCGCCGACTAGACAACCATCCTCGAGTCCCGGCATAGAGAGACGGGCCCTACACTCCTCTGCTCGCTCCTATATCGCACATCTTGCTCGAGATCGAGGGAGAGTCTTATTTTAGCGCCCACCTCCGATAAACCCAAAAATCCCCGCAACAAGAACCTTTACTGCCGCTATCACCGGACCATGGACACGACACCGACGACTGCCGCCAGCTGAAAAAGGCGATAGAGGATCTTATCCAGCACGGCCATCTGGGAAAGTTCATTCGAAGGAACAACTCGGATACTCCTGGTCCGTCAGCGCCTCCATCGCCGATGATCGACAATGCTCCAACCGAGAAGACGATGGCGATGATTTCCTAGGGGGCAGGCGGCCCGCCCAAAAGACTGAGAGGGGAGGGGGAGTTAGATCCTGTAATTTCTTTTTATAAAAATGATGATAGCGTTGTCATGTCCATGATGATTGCTAAGCATCCTGTAAAAAGAATTCTAGTTGATAGTGGGAGTTTGGTAGATGTTTTGAGTTATGATGCTTTTGTTCGCATGAACCTGTCGCCCGACCTGCTCCGGCCCATCACCACGCCCTTGATGGGGTTCACTAGAGACTCCATGAAAGTTGAGGGGGAGGTCACTCTTCCCGTCACGGCTGGCATGGCCCCGCGCCAAAGCACAGTCTTCATGAACTTCCTGGTGGTCCGAGTGCCCCTCGCCTATAATGCAATCCTCGGGAGGCCTGGGCTCAACCTTTTGGACGTTGTCATATCCACTTAGCGACTCCTCGTAAGGTTTCCCACCAGGGGGGAGTAGGGGAGATGCGGGGGGAGCAGAACCCACCCCCGCTTTGCTACCACATGGCCCCTAGTCTACAGGGGATGGTGCCTGCACCCGCACCGGAAGCACTAGACCCCCGGGATCTAGAGAGGAGAGGAGAGCCGGCCGAGCACCTGCTTGCTTTCCCTCTTGGGGAGGACCAAGCGAGGACGATTCGGATCGGAGCCCTACTCCCGAAGGAGGCCGTGACCAGCTCCTCCCTTTCTTGCAGGCTAATGCTGATGTCTTCGCCTGGTCGGCGTCCGATATGCCCGGCATTCCGGAGGAAGTGATTACCCACCAACTCAACATTAAGCCAGAGTGCTGACCCATTCGGAAAAAGAAGAGGAGCTTCGCTCCTGACAGGCAGAAGGCCGTAGATGAGGAGGTGCGAAAGCTGTTGGCAGCCGGTCATATCCGTGAGGTGCACTACCCCGACTGGCTGGCGAATGTCGTGATGGTTCGCAAGGCCAGTGGGAGTTGGAGGATGTGCGTGGACTTCACCGATCTCAACAAGGCGTGCCCCAAGGACAGCTTCCCACTGCCCCGGATCGACCAGCTAGTGGATGCCACGTCCGGACACGAAACTCTTTCTTCATGGATGCATTTTGGGGTACAACCAAATCAGGATGAACCCAGCTGATAAAGAAGCCACCTCCTTTGTTACTGAAAAAGGGATTTACTACTAAAAGATGATGCCGTTTGGGTTGAAGAATGCCGGAGCCACCTATCAGAGGTTGATGAATAAGGTCTTTGAGGACCAGATCGGGCGTAACATGGAGGTGTATGTGGACGATATGCTGACCAAGAGCACCATTACTGCTGACCACGTCGCCGACCTCGCAGAGACCTTCAACAACCTGCGCCGGTACCGGATGAGGCTAAACCCCGCAAATGTGCTTTTGGGGTGGCAGCAAGCAAATTTCTGGGCTTTATGGTGACCAAACGGGGGATCGAAGATAATCCTAACAAGATTCGGGCTATCTTGGACATGAGGCCCCCAGCTAATAAGAAGGAGGTGCAACGCCTAATCGGGAGGGTCGCGGCCTTGAGTCGTTTCATGTCAAGGTCGGCAGAAAGGTGCCTGCCCTTCTTTAAGGCGTTGCGCAAGGTCAATAGCTTCGAGTGGACAGAAGAGTGTCAGACACCTTCGAGGAGTTGAAGCATTTTCTATCTACTCCCCTGCTGTTGTCCAAGCCAAGGGGCGAAGAAGAGCTCTTTCTATACCTTGCAACCTCCCCAGAGGCCATCAGTTCTGTGCTCATGCGTATGGATCCGACGGAGCACAGAGGCCGGTCTACTACACCAGCAAGGTGCTTCATGATGCTGAGACCAGATATTCTAGGACTGAGAAGATCATTTTTGCCCTGGTGGTCTTTGCCCAGCTTCCGACCCTACTTCCAAGCTCATCCCATCGTGGTGCTCACGGACCAACCTCTTCAGACCATCTTATCCCGTCCGGACACCTCTGGTCGTCAGCCAAGTGGGCCATCAAGCTGAGCGAGTTCGACCTATCTATTCGACCAAGGTCTGCCATGAAATCTCAAGTGTTAGCTGATTTCTTGGTCGAGTGTTCTTGGACCGAGAGATGTTTGAAGGAATCGTGTCCGGAGGTGCATGAGGAATCCTCCTCGATCGAGGAACCAGGGGAGGAAGACTGGATCTTGCATGTAGATGGAGCAGCAAATTCTCAAGGAAGCGGAGCCGGGCTCATCCTTGCGAGCCCCGAGGGAGAGGTGGTGGAGTACGCCCTTCGGTTTCAATTCCCGGCCACTAATAACCAAGCGGAGTATGAAGCCCTGTTGGCGGGAATGAGGCTATCTGAGGAGCTCGGTGCAGGGCATCTTAGGGCCTTCACTGACTCCCAACTCATTTCTGGGCAAGTGACTGGGAATACAAAGCCAGAGACTTGACCATGTCCTCCTACCTGAGCAAAGTGCAGTCCCAAGCCTCTCGGTTCTCATACTTCCGTGTTAACTACATTCCCCGAGCGGAGAACGCTAGGGCCGACGCGCTATCCCGATTAGCCACCTCGACCGATGGGACCCTGGGAAGAACGTATGTGGAGCACTTGCAGACCCCGAGCATCGAATCCGCGGATGAGGCACTACCGGTTGAACAAGGGCCCTCCTGGATGGATGCCTATGTCCGATATTTGGCCGATGGCACTCTCCCAAAAGACCCTGCGTTTTCTTACCCGGTCCTTAAATGCCTCGGACCAGTCGAGGCAGACTACATCTTGTAGGAAATCTATGAGGGCATCTGCGGAGTCACCTAGGGGAAGGACCCTAGCTTACAAGGCCTTACGACAGGGGTACTACTGGCTAACCATGAGGGAAGACGCGGCCGAGCTTATTAAGAAGTGTGATAGCTGCCAGCGCCATGCTAATATTCAGCGATAGCCGTCATCTCAACTGACCCCCCTGGCGGCACCTTAGCCCTTCACCCAGTGGGGTATGGACATCTTGGGACCATTCCCCCAGCCTCGGACAGCGCAAGTTCCTCCTAGAGGCCGTCGATTACTTCACCAAGTGGATTGAGGCCGAAGCCCTTGCTAAGATCACTGAGAGTAAGGTAAGATCCTTCTTTTGGAAGTCTATCATATGCCGGTTCGGACTACCACACACTCTGGTCACCGACAATGGCTGGCAGTTTGACAACGCGCCCTTCCGGGAATTTTGCTCCGAACTGGGCATACATCAGAGATTCACTTCCGTCGGGCATCCTCAAACCAATGGAGCAGCCGAAGTAACTAATTGCATCATTCTCCAAGGACTGAGAACCCAACTGGATGATTGCAAAGGGCGGTGGGTGGAGGAACTCAACAATGTGCTATGGGCCTACGACACAACGCCACGAGCTCCCACCGGAGAGACCCCATTCAGCCTGGTCTTCGGGTCCGAAGCTGTCATCCCGGTGGAGATAGGTTCCCCGAGCCATCGGGTGGAGTCGTACAGTGGGAGGATAACCCGAACTAGATACGAGCCAACCTCGACCTGGTGGAGGAGGTGCGAGACCGAGCGCGACTTCGGATGGCGGTCTACCGGCAACGAGCCGCCAAATATTATAATGCCCGCGTGTGCCCCAAGACCTTCTTACCGGGAGACCTGGTCCTTCGGCGAGCTGAAATCTCGAGGCCGACGGAAGGAGGCAAGCTAGCTCCGAACTGAGGGGCCCTACCGGATCGCCGAAGCACTTCGTCACGGAGCATATAAGGTTGAAGAATTGGATAGGAGGCCGCTCCCGGATGTGGAATGTTGACAATCTCCGTCGATACTATCAATAGTACATTTCCTTCTTACATTAAATACCATACTTGTTTCTATTGGGTTCTCACCCCTCATTTCACATCAATGAATTTGAGTTCTAGCATCTCAGTTTTTCCACAAAAAGCCCTGGGTCAGCCAGGCACGAAACCCGGTGTACCACTAGCAAAGCGATATACCATCGGCTCTCAACAACTAAAGCCCGACCCCCGGTCGGCACAAAAAGCCCTGGGTCAGCCAGGCACGAAGCCCAGTGTACCACTGGCAGAGCGATGTATCATCGGCTCTCGACAACTAAAGCCCGACCCCCGATCAGCACAAAAAGCCTTGGGTCAGCCAGGCATGAAGCCCAGTGTACCACTGGCAGAGCGATGTACCATCGGCTCTCGACAACTAAAGCCCGACCCTTGGTCGGCACAAAAAGCCCTGGGTCAGCCAGGCATGAAGCCCAGTGTACCATTGGCAGAGCGAAGTACCATTGGCTCTCGACAACTAAAGACCGACCTCCGGTCGGCACAAAAAGCCCTGGGTCAGCCAGGCACGAAGCCTAGTGTACCACTGGCAGAGCGATGTACCATCGGCTCTCGACAACTAAAGCCCGACCCTCGGTCGGCACAAAAACCCCTAGGTCAGCTAGGCATGAAGACCAGTGTACCACTAGCAGAGCGATGTACCATCGGCTCTCACAACTAAAGTCGACCCCCGGTCAGCACAAAAAAAGCCTGGGTCAGCCAGGCACGAAGCCCAGTATACCACTAGCAGAGCGATGTACCATCAGCTCTCGACAACTAAAGCCCGACCCCCTGTCGGCACAAAAAGCCCTGGGTCAGCCAGGCACGAAGCCTAGTGTACCACTGGCAGAGCGATGTACCATCGGCTCTCGACAACTAAAGCCTGACCCTCGGTCGGCACAAAAAGCCCTGGGTCAGCCAGGCACGAAGCCTAGTGTACCACTGGCAGAGCGATGTACCATCGGCTCTCGACAACTAAAGCCCAACCCCGATCGGCACAAAAAGCCCTAGGTCAGCCAGGCACGAAGCCCAGTGTACCACTATCAGAGCGATATACCATCGGCTCTCGACAACTAAAGCCCGACCCCGGTCGGCACAAAAAGCCCTGGGTCAGCCAGGCACAAAGCTCAGTATACCACTGGCAGAGTGATGTACCATCAGCTCTCGACAACTAAAGCACGAACCTCGGTCGGGACAAAAAGCCCTGGGTCAGCCAGGCATGAAGCCCAGTGTACCACTGGCATAGCGATGTACCATCATCTCGAGAACTAAAGCCCGACCCTCGGTCGGCAAAAAAGCCCTGGGTCAGCTAGGCACGAAGCCCAGTGTACCACTGGTAGAGCAATGTACCATCGGCTCTCAATAACTAAAGCCCGACCCCTGGTCAGCACAAAAAGCCCAGGGTCAGCCAGGCACGAAGCCAGTGTACCACTGGCAGAGCGATGTACCATCAGCTCTCAAGCCCAACCCCTGTTCGGCACAAAAAGCCCTGGGTCAGCCAGGCACGAAGCCCAGTGTACCACTGGCAGAGCGAAGTACCATCGGCTCTCGACAACTAAAGCCGACCTTCGATCGGCACAAAAACCCTGGGTCAGCCAGGCACAAAGCCCAGTGTACCACTGGCAGAGCGATGTACCATCGGCTCTCGACAACTAAAGCCCGACCTCCGGGCACAAAAAGCCCTGAGTCAGCTAGGCACGAAGCCCAATGTACCACTGGCAGAGCAATGTACCATCGGCTCTCGACAACTAAAGCCCGCCCCCAGTCGGCACAAAAGCCCTGGGTCAGCCAGGCACGAAGCCTAGTGTACCACTGGCAGAGTGATGTACCATCGGCTCTCAAATTAAAGCCCAACCCCGGTCGGCACAAAAAGCCCTAGGTCAGCCAAGCACGAAGCCCAATGTACCACTGGCAGAGCGATGTACCATCGGCTCTCGACAACTAAAGCCCAACCCTCGGTCAGCACAAAAAGCCTGGGTCAGCCAGCACGAAGCCCAGTGTACAACTGGCAGTGCATGTACCATCACAACTAAAGCTCGGCACAAAAGCCCTAGGTCAGCTAGGCACAAAGACCAGTGTACCACTGGCAGAGGATGTACCATCGGCTCTCGAAACTAAAGCCCGACTCACAAAAAGCCTGTCTGCCAGGCATGAAGCCCAGTGTACCACTGGCAGAGCGATGTACCATCGACAACTAAAGCCCGACCTCGGCACCAGCCAGGCACGAAGCCCAGTGTACCAGAGCGATGTACCATCAACAACTAACTACAAAAAGCCCTGGGTCAGCCAACGAAGCCCAGTGTACCACTGGAGCAATGTACCATCAGCTCTCGACAACTAAAGCCCGAACCCCTCAGCCAGGCACGAAGCCCAGTGTACCAAGCGATGTACCAACAACTAAAGCCCGACCTCGGGCGGCAGCCAGGCACGCCCAGTGTACCACTATGTACCATCACAACTAAAGCCCATCGGCACAAAGCCCAGCCAGGCACGAAGCCAGTGTACCACTCGATGTACCATCGGCTCTCAACAACTAAAGCCCGACACACAAAAAGCCCTGGGTCAGCCAGTGTACCACTGGCAGAGCCATCGGCTCTCAACAACTAAAGCCCGACCCCGGTCGGCACAAAAAGCCCTGGTCAGCCAGGCACGAAGCCTAGTGTACCACTGGCAGAGCGATGTACCATCAGCTCTCAATAACTAAAGCCCAACCCCTGTTCGGCACAAAAAGCCCTGGGTCAGCCAGGCACGAAGCCCAGTGTACCACTGGCAGAGCGAAGTACCATCGGCTCTCGACAACTAAAGCCGACCTTCGATCGGCACAAAAAGCCCTGGGTCAGCCAGGCACAAAGCCCAGTGTACCACTGGCAGAGCGATGTACCATCGGCTCTCGACAACTAAAGCCCGACCTCGGTCGGCACAAAAAGCCCTGAGTCAGCTAGGCACGAAGCCCAATGTACCACTGGCAGAGCAATGTACCATCGGCTCTCGATAACTAAAGCCCGGCCCCCAGTCGGCACAAAAAGCCCTGGGTCAGCCAGGCACGAAGCCTAGTGTACCACTGGCAGAGTGATGTACCATCGGCTCTCGATAATTAAAGCCCGACCCTCGGTCGGCACAAAAAGCCCTAGGTCAGCCAAGCACGAAGCCCAATGTACCACTGGCAGAGCGATGTACCATCGGCTCTCGACAACTAAAGCCCAACCCTCGGTCAGCACAAAAAGCGCTGGGTCAGCCAGGCACGAAGCCCAGTGTACAACTGGCAGTGCGATGTACCATCAGCTCTCGACAACTAAAGCCGACCTCCGATCGGCACAAAAAGCCCTAGGTCAGCTAGGCACAAAGACCAGTGTACCACTGGCAGAGAATGTACCATCGGCTCTCGATAACTAAAGCCCGACCCCCGGTCGGCACAAAAGCCCTGTGTCTGCCAGGCATGAAGCCCAGTGTACCACTGGCAGAGCGATGTACCATCGGCTCTCGACAACTAAAGCCCGACCCCCGGTCGGCACAAAAAGCCCTGGGTCAGCCAGGCACAAAGCTCAGTATACCACTGGCAGAGTGATGTACCATCAGCTCTCGACAACTAAAGCACGAACCTCGGTCGGGACTAAAAGCCCTGGGTCAGCCAGGCATGAAGCCCAGTGTACCACTGGCATAGCGATGTACCATCAGCTCTCGAGAACTAAAGCCCAACCCTCGGTCGGCAAAAAAAGCCCTGGGTCAGCTAGGCACGAAGCCCAGTGTACCACTGGCAGAGCAATGTACCATCGGCTCTCAATAACTAAAGCCCGACCCCTGGTCAGCACAAAAAGCCCAGGGTCAGCCAGGCACGAAGCCTAGTGTACCACTGGCAGAGCGATGTACCATCAGCTCTCAACAACAAAAGCCCAACCCCTGTTCGGCACAAAAAGCCCTGGGTCAGCCAGGCACGAAGCCTAGTGTACCACTGGCAGAGCGAAGTACCATCGGCTCTCGACAACTAAAGCCCGACCTTCGATCGGCACAAAAAGCCCTGGGTCAGCCAGGCACGAAGCCCAGTGTACCACTGGCAGAGCGATGTACCATCGGCTCTCGACAACTAAAGCCCGACCTTCGTCGGCACAAAAAGCCCTGAGTCAGCTAGGCACGAAGCCCAATGTACCACTGGCAGAGCAATGTACCATCGGCTCTCGACAACTAAAGCCCGGACCCCAGTCGGCACAAAAAGCCCTGGGTCAGCCAGGCACGAAGCCTAGTGTACCACTGGCAGAGTGATGTACCATCGGCTCTCGACAATTAAAGCCCGACCCCCGGTCGACACAAAAAGCCCTAGGTCAGCCAAGCATGAAGCCCAATGTACCACTGGCAGAGCGATATACCATCGGCTCTCGACAACTAAAGCCCAACCCTCGGTCAGCACAAAAAGCGCTGGGTCAGCCAAGCACGAAGCCCAGTGTACAACTGGCAGTGCGATGTACCATCAGCTCTCGACAACTAAAGCCCGACCCCGATCGGCACAAAAAGCCCTAGGTCAGCTAGGCACAAGACCAGTGTACCACTGGCAGAGGATGTACCATCGGCTCTCAATAACTAAAGCCCGACCCTCGGTCGGCACAAAAAGCCCTGTGTTGCCAGGCATGAAGCCCAGTGTACCACTGGCAGAGCGATGTACCATCGGCTCTCGACAACTAAAGCCCGACCCCCGGTCGGCACAAAAAGCCCTGGGTCAGCCAGGCACGAAGCCCAGTGTACTGTTGGCAGAGCGATGTACCATCATCTCTAGACAACTAATGTACGACCTTCGGTCGGCACAAAAAGCCCTGGGTCAGCCATGCATGAAGCCCAGTGTACCACTGATAGAGCAATGTACCATCAGCTCTCGACAACTAAAGCCCGACCCCTGGTCGGCACAAAAAGCCCTGGGTCAGCCAGGCACGAAGCCCAGTGTACCACTGGCAGAGCGATGTACCATCAGGCTCTCGACAACTAAAGCCCGACCTCCGATCGGCACAAAAAACCCTAGGTCAGCCAGGCACGAAGCCCAGTGTACCACTGGCAAAGCGATGTACCATCGGCTCTCGACAACTAAAGCCCGACCCCCGGTCGCACAAAAAGCCCTGGGTTAGCCAGGCACGAAGCCCAGTGTACCACTAGCAGAGCGATGTACCATCGGCTCTCGACAACTAAAGCCCGACCCCCGGTCGACACAAAAAGCCCTGGGTCAGCTAGGCATGAAGCCCAGTGTATCACTGGCAGAGCGATATATCATCGGCTCTCAACAACTAAAGCCCGACCTCCGGTCGGCACAAAAAGCCCTGGGTCAGCCAGCACAAAGCCCAGCGCTTCCTTGGCAAAGCTACACGCAAGCAGCCCCTGGAAATTTGAGTCCTAGGCTCCCGAGTCCGATGCTCCTTCGGCTGTCGGGAGTCCATATTCTCTGACTCTAGGATTTGGTCCTATGAGACTAAGTCGAGGTTGTTCGAGAATGAATTAAAGGTTATTCCTCAACACCGACGAAGCCCCTAGGGGTCCCACGTCGGTAACCAAGGGACTTGAGGAAAGGACATAATAGGATGAAGACAAATTTTGTCGAAGAAAAGAATATATTTCATTAACTCAAAAGTTCTTACAAAACACCGACCAAGCCGGACTTCCAAAAAAAAAAGGGGGGGGTACAATGAGAAGCTCACGGCTTGGCTGGCGCATGCTCATCGTCGGATGAGCTGACCTCGTAAAGACGTTCTGGCTCGACTTCAAGGGCCTGTGGAAAGTCCAGGTCTCGGGCAACCTTTTCCTTTCCACGCTGGAACCCTCGAAGATATGCCTCCGCTGAAGCTTCAGCCAACTCATCAGTGAAGCACTCAGATGCCCGAAACTCTTCAATAACCCTGGCGGCCCTAGCCTCCACAGCTGCCTCCACTTTAGCAGCTTGAGCCTCTCTCTCTGCGGCCAGAGATGCCACCGCTATCCTCTCGGCCTTCAGGGCATGATCTCTTTCCTCCTCAGCTTTCTTTGCCCTCTCCTCGGCCTCCTTTGCCCTTTCTTCGGCCTCTCTCGCCTTCTCCTCGTCCCTCCTTGCCTTCTCTTGGCCTCGCCCGTCTGATTCTCGGCCGCCTGGATGGTCGCGGCCAACTCTGAAATATGAAGGTCTCGGGCCGTGACAACGCTCTCGGTCTCCATTTGTTGGCTAAAGCCGCCCACAGACGGTTGGCCTTAACTTCCGCCCGGCTCTCGACTGCTCTTATCACATCAGCCCGGGCGGTCTTGGCCGATTCCAAGGCCCTCTCGGCTGCTTCTGCTCGAGCGCGAGCCTCCCCGCCTCCTTCTGGGCCTCCCACATGAGGGTCTTTCCCCAATGGATGACCTCCCTCGTAGCGGCCAAGGAGTTTGCAATATGTAGTCAGACCTCATGTCAAAAAGAGAGAGAAAGAATAAAGGGGGAATCCAAAAGCGAGAAGCTGTGAGTCTACTTACTTTGACCAGGGCCGCGTAGGACTCTCGGAAGAAAGTAGCCACCTTCAAGAATGGAGTCCCGGTGCAGCCTTTGCCTGGCTCCATTCCCTCCCATAGCCCCTACGGTTTCGGATTCAGCGCATGGGGGGCTGCTTGCCGGTGTCTGCTCCGAAGACGGACCTGCAGCCCCCGACGATCCCTCTCCCCAGTTCCTTGTTACCTCTGCAGGAGCTGGTCTGCGGGAGGTGGGAGGTTCCTCCGCTGTCGCTGGCTCCTCCGTGGCCGGCTCCTCCACCATCGCTGGCTCCTCAGTGACCGGCTCTGCTGTCGCTACCTCCTCGGCCACTGCCTTTCAGGCGGGGTATCGGCCGTCAAATCGATCTCCAGCGCAGCCGAAGGCTCTTGCGGTGTAGGTGGCTCGGGCACCTGCACTGTGAGGCGTTTCGGGGCCGGCCTTGCTGCCCCTCACTTGGCCCCTCCCGGGCCCTCTTTTTAGCCGCGGCCTTCATAAGTTTGCGGGTTGGGATTTTTATAGCGGTGTAACATCGGCAGGGTTCAGTAAAAAAAATGAAACAGGAAGACTTTGACTAAGTATAAGGAAGACTTACCATGGTGGGAAATGAGACCCGCCGACTGGAGGTTTTCCTCTGTTAGAAGCAGGTTGTACCGAGGGATGTCGGTAGCCAACAGCTGCCCTAATGCTTCCTTGTCACCGGGGTGGACAGTGGAATTCGTATTACCTCGGAGGTCGGGGTCCTCCCACCGGGCCTAACTTGATCAAGATTGGCAAAAAAGAACCTAGATTTCCACCCCTTGATGGAGGAAGGGAGAAGAAGTTTAAGGACTCGGCCGAGTCGGGGCTGAAACAGCCACCAACCCTTCTGAGCCCGGAGGATGTAAAAAGAGCGAAAAAGAGAGACTTTAGGGGTAATGTGGAGATGATGGCAGAGGACGACGAAGGCACTAACAACTCGGAGGGAGTTCGAGACCAGCTAAGAAGGGGTCAGGGAGTAATAGTCGAGGAGGTTCACAAAAAAAGAAGGAAGGGGTATGCGGAGGCCCACCCTCAGAGAAATCTCGTAAATGGCCACTCGGCCCGGTCGAGAGGAGATCACTCTATTGTTAGGAGTTGAGAGGTAGAGCCCAACATCCCGAAAGATTTGGTAATGGGCCGGATGTTTGCCAAATCCTGGCCTGTCACCGTGGAGGCGACCCCTTCCGAGGATTCCGCCTCCACCAGTGAGGAGGTGCTGGCTTCTGCCTGGCGTCTCCTTGATGGGGCCACGCCAGCCGCCGCCGTACGCCTACCTGCGGGAGCCTCCCCGGCGACCAGCCGTAGGGCCAAGGGGATGCGGTCCTCCGAATCAGAGGACCACTCAAGAGGGGGTGAAGGAGAAGGGGGAGAGGAAGGAGAGGCATGAAGCCTCCCAGGAGGAGAACGATCCCCTGAATCATCCTCCGAGGTCTAGGACTAGGAGCTCATTGTTGGAAGAAGAAATAGAAAGGTCTAGAAGGGATGAAGATATGACCTGGGGAAGAAAATGGCATGCGCGGAATCTCAGATTGCAGGGAGGGCCAGGAGGCGGAAGGTCAGGGAGCCAGAGGAAGAAGACAATGGAAGAAGGAGCAATATGGCCAGATTCAACCCCCACCCGAGTTTTATTGGATTTCAAATTATCGCCTTGTCTCGTCAGCCAAGTGGACTCTCACCGTAGGCAGGGCTACCACGATGATCGCTTGGCGTGTGGTACGATCCGCCTCCGACCAGCGATGAGACGTCGTTGACGTCATCGTTATGATGGGTAATGATAGCGCCACCTTCCGCATAGACTTTGGAGGATCAACCTTGCCTCAAGGACGATCGTCGTGGATCGGGTGGATGGTAGTGGCCGTCCTTTCAAATCCCCACTCGATGCCCGCATAAAGTCATTGCAGTGCCCAGAGACACGTATCCGGGGGCGGTTCGCAAAGGGTAGGGATCAGCCACTTGGGAGGTGACACCCCTTTCGCCTCGCTGGGGTGGGTCCGCTTTGCCTCAAAGGTGAGGGGGCATCTGATATGGCTGATCCAACATCGTCAGAATAAACGATAACGGCGACTGACGGAGGCCCTCTCGACCTCCTGAGCCTCCCCCCTCTCGGTGTCGGCCTCAAGCCACAGCTCCTAGGACTCATGAACAATATCTCAACCCCGGAGACCCCCTCGATCTTGGGCTGCATGAACAGTGCTTGGCCTCGAGTTCCGCTCTCGGACTCAAGCCACAGCTTCCGGGCCTCATGAACAGTATCTCAACCCCCGAGACCCCCTCGGTCTAGGGCTGCATGAACAGTGCTTGGCCTCGAGTTCTGCTCTCGACCTCAAGCCACAGCTCCCGGGCCTCATGAGCAGTATCTCAACCCCCGAGACCCCCTTGGTCTCGGGCTGCATGAACAGTGCTTGGCCTCGAGTTTCGCTCTCGGCCTCAAGCCACAGCTTCCGGGTCTCATAAACAGTATCTCAACCCCCGAGACCCCCTCGATCTCGGGCTGCATGAACAGTGCTTGGCCTCGAGTTCCGCTCTCGGCCTCAAGCCACAGCTCCCGGGCCTCATGAACAGTATCTCAACCCCCGAGACCCCCTCGGTCTCGGGCTGCATGAACAGTGCTTGGCCTCGAGTTCCGCTCTCGGCCTCAAGCCACAACACCGGGCCTCATGAACAGTATCTCAACCCCTGAGACACCCTCGGTCTCGGGCTGCATGAATAGTGCTTGGCCTCGAGTTCCGCTCTCGGCCTCAAGCCACAGCTCCCAAGCCTCATGAACAGTATCTCAACCCGAGACCCCCTCGGTCTCGGGCTGCATGAACAGTGCTTGGCCTCGAGTTCCGCTCTTGGCCTCAGGCCACAGCTCCCGGCCCTCATGAACAGTATCTCAACCCCTGAGACCCCCTCGGTCTTAGGCTGCATGAACAGTGCTTGGCCTCGAGTTCGCTCTTGGCCTTAAGCCACAGCTCCTGGGCCTCATGAACAGTGTCTCAACCCCGAGACCCCTCGGTCTCGGGCTGCATGAATAGTGCTTGGCCTCGAGTTCCACTCTGGCCTCATAATAGTATATCAACCCTCGAGACCCCCTCGGTCTCGGGCTACATGAACAGTATCTCAACCCCCGAGACCCCCTCGGTCTCGGCTGCATGAACAGTACTTGATGCATGATCCAGCCCACTCCGGGCCACCTGGCACACTCGCATAATCCGCCGCACATTCATAGCAAGGTGTGGCCATACCTCATAACGGCGTATGGTCCATCACCTGTCTGTCACTGTGCATGGCTATAGCCCGTTACAGCGTACGGTTCACCACCTGCCCACAATTGTGCGCGGTCACATCCGGCGGTGGCGCATACCACGTACAACCACCGGCGCGAGACACCTATGAGGCCGCACTGGCAGGTAACGTGGGACACCTCCAGCATGTACGTATACGGCGACAGTACGATCAGTCACTGTCATCCTCATCTTTTGTCCGTTATTAAACGGGGCACCTTGAAATCAACATCTTCAGGAATGAAAGGGGTATCTTCGAACAGGAATAAAAGCATATGCTCACGCTGTAAGTATGGATCTTTGAACTCTGGTTTTCCTAGCTCCTTCCGGCTAGTTAAGCCCCAGCTATCTAGCTTCCTAGGGGCTAGACAGTTCTCGTCTGTTCCTGAGTGACTAACTTGAGCGTCGGAGGGTCCCCATCGGAGCATCCGGTCTCCGGAGACTTTTCTTGTAGGAGTCCGGCGAGGAGGACGTTCGTTTCCCCTGCGCTCGAGGAAAGTGACTTGGCGTCAATAAGTTTAAAATGTATGGATAGTTTAGTATAACATTTCTAAGTATATGGGTATAATTTAATCGTATTTAAAATACAAGATTGTTAAGTATAATATGTCAAATTACTTGAGCTCAATTTGATAGCATTTAAAAGTTAAAACACATAACAGTTAGTTGAATATTTTAAACTATATGAGTGCAATTTGATAATACTTAAACTAATTTTTTGTATTGATAGACTTAGAGAGTTTGATATCAAACCAAGTTGAACCATAATTTAAACAATATATGTAATTTTTTGGATTTTTTAAATTTTTAATTTATGTAATTTATGATTTATTGATGATCATTCTAATTACAAGTTTCAATACCGCTAATAATATGATTCATAATAAAATAATATAAAAATATGAATATTATTCTTAATTGTATAAAATAAAATAAAATAAATATAAAAAATATTATAATATGCCAAATAGTTTTTTGTTTAGCTTTTAAATTTTTTAATTCTTTGATAAGTCAAAAATTTTAATTCTTAATTATTAATTTTTATTATTTTTATTATAGAAAGATGTTCAACTATTATATATTTTTTAATATTTTTATTAAAATTCAGACTTCAAGTCCAAGTCATTCAGAATCACCGTACGTGCTCTTTCCTTAACGAAAACGAATTCTCTAATGCCTTGACACTTCCTCTCATTTACGGCATGATTAAAAAGACGTCGTACCATATACGGCATCACCCACGCGTTAGTCTGGTACATGTCCTTTTTTTTATTTGGACCGGACCAATCGAACTCGTAAATAGAGTCTAGATAAAAACTTTCGAAGAGAGAAATCCGACGAAATCCATGCTCTAAATCTCAGTACGTCGCACAGAATTCTAATATAACACGTTTCCTACTCCTATTAAGATTATGTGGATTGGTTGTTCATGCGCATCAACGTGAATACAATAATTTAATGAATCTTATCATACGCATTAGCATGTGTAAGCTATTAGTTCGTATGTTCAATACAGGTTTACTATATTAAAATGATGCAGTAAGTTTTTTCCTTTCTGTCAATAAACTTTATTACATAAGTTATATGATGTTGAGCTTGATATAGTACTATCAAGGTTTGGACTGAGTGCATATCAAAGGATTGAGATTAAATCAAAAATTTTAATCTTATTGAATTGGTCTATAAAAAAATTTATTAAATCTGAATTAAATCTATTTGATCAACTATTTAAATTTAAATTTTTAAAATTTATAGGTGAAGGAATAAAAAATAATTTTTTCTTTCAAAAATTCCCACCCCAACCACCACCTTCCCATCTTCTCCCCATCTTGCTTTGAGTACCTCTCGCGTGAAGATCTTTAACGGGCTTCTTAGTGACATCTTCATTCATGGATAGAGATGGGCACTGAGTCGTACCTAGCATGGTCCGTAAAAAAAATTAACCGTCCGACATGGCCCGTAGCCCATTTTGGGCTGGATCGTACTGGGCATGGTAAATCTTGGGCTGTGCTGGAACGGTCCCTAAAGGCCGTAACTGGGTCGTGCCAGGCCCGCCGAGCCTAAAAAAATTTAGGCCGTGCACGGTAAATCTTGGGCCATGCTTGGCATGGCCCCTAACGGCCGTAACTAGGTCATGCTAGGCACGACCCAGCTAGCCATTTAACGGCTAGTTGGGGGGGGGGTTTACCATTTTAACCCTCCTAACAGCCATAAAATGACTAGAAATAGGGGTATTTTGAAAAAAAAAATCATTTATATAAAAACCTATTTCTTCCTCATTCTCACCATACCAAACCAACTCTTCACTTCTTCTTACTACTATTTCTCTCTTCTAGCAAGTGCTCTAACAATTTAATTTTTAGTTTGCAAGTATTCCAGCAATGTTCAAGTGCTATACAAGAGGAGGTTCTTGTTGAGAAGTATAAGAGAAATGAGATCACTTTTTGTTGAGAGGCGAGAGCACAAGAGGAAGCTCACAAATCTCGGTTCCACACTTCTACCTCTAGTCCTCTTCTCAATTCCTCCTTATGGTTAGTTTTTATTTTTTTGTTTATTAATTTAGAATTTTAGATATGTCATCTTAGGACAAAAGTCATTTTGGCATGCCCCCTGTTTCTAAGGAAGATGAAACTAATCCCCAAGTTCCCTCTAGAATCAGTGAACCGAGTGAAGGTCAAACCTCATCTCATAAGAGGACTAGTGATGTTTGAAATGATTTTAATAGAATTATTGTTGATGAAGTATTGAAAGCAAAATGTAGAAATGTGAAAACTTTATAGTTGTAGTAGTAGTGGGAGAATAGGGTATTTAAAAAGACATCAAGAGACTCATAGGATGCATAATTTCTTGCAAAGTACCCTTAATATACAAGGAAGATCACTTGCAGGTACTTTTGTATATAATTATGAAAATAAGAGAAAATTACTTGTAAGATGGATAGTTCAGGATGAATTATCTTTTAGTTTATATGAATCTTATAATTCTTAAGAATAGGTTCAATTAGCCTTACAACCTGCCTATAGAAGAACTAGTAAGCGTACATTTAGAAGAGTAGCAACCATAAACTTTTTAGCAATAAAACAAAGTTTAATTGAAACTATCTCTCTTTTAAATGATAGAGTTTCTTTAACTTCTGATATTTGGTAGGTAGTAATTATTTTATTACTATTACTGGTCATTATATTGATAATAATTGGTAACTAAATAAACAAATTTTTGTTTTTGTGCTTTTGATTTTTTGAGCAACAAATTTTAAATGTTATTTATCAAACTGCATGCTCATATAATATTAATGATAAAATAATGTCTATTGATGAGGGGTAAAATTATCATCGCGCCAACGCTTGTGCACACGACAAAAAGGTCAAGATCACTCTCAATATTCTATCAGCCAGCTGTCATATCTAGAAAACAATAGAGCCGAACCACCTTTGGCAGAGCCAAACCATCCTCAGCAAGACCAAGTCATCCTTAGATTGAGTTGTTTCGAATCATTCTCATGCCTTAGCGGGCCCAAGCTGTCCTCTAATTCGGCAGGATCGAGATATTTGTATGCATTGGCAGAACCGAGGTATTCTATCCTCATATACCCGACAGCACCGAAATGCTATATGCTTTGGCCAAATCTTATGCTTTGACTGGACCGAACTAACCTTTTGCCTCGGCTAGATCAAAGCATTCAGATGCTTCGGTAGAGCCGAGCTATTCCTATGCCTCAGCCAGACCGAGACATTCAAATACCTATGTAGAACCAGGCACGGGAGAGTTCAAATTCATGATAATTTAACAAGATCTTGAGCGAAAAATTATGCAAATAATAATGGAAGTGGCCTAGAGACTATAGAATCACCAAATCCTAAAGCATCAACCAACTCCTCTAGCTGTCGATTCTCTAACTAACTAGATATTGATACTACTGGCCTCATAACAAACTTGATTCGAATCTAATTCGAATCTAAACGGTTTTGGACCCCCCCCACCCCCCGTGATGCACCCAAGGAATCAGGTGATCGCCTATAAATACCCTGGTCCTAAAGTTTCTCAGGTATGCCTTTCACTGACACTCTGACTGAAAACTCCATTAATACTCGAGTAGAGCTCTGAGTTCTCGGAAGGCCATTTTCTTGAGAAACTCTTCTGCGAGAGCCTTCTCCTCACATCTGCTTTCTGTGAATCTCCATTGACTTGAGCATCGGAGGGTCTTCCGCAGAGGGCCATCCCAGATACTCTCTGAGGACTGTCTTGCAGGTTCCACCCGGGTGAGAGATCAGCATCCAGATCTAGATCCGACCTGCACCCGAGTTGGAGAGCAGATTTCTGCAGCAACAGATTGGTGCTAGAGGAAGGGCCTCAAGTCCCGTAAACTTGTAATCTAGGAGACAAGGTTCAAAATCAGAAGAATAATCCTCTAATGGTCAATCGGAAGAGAGCCACTTCTGATGCTCAGGATCAGACCGCCTCTCAAAGGCCTGATCCAATCAATAGTGTAGCACCTTCGCCACCACCGTCGGCCGAGACCCCTTCACCATCGGTGATTGCAGTGATGCAGGACCAGTTTGCTACGCTAGTTTAGCAAGTCCAAGCTCTGACCCAGTTGTCCAGGGGCTCCATGGAGCTTTCCACCCAGCTATCCCTATTTCGCAACTCCATGAGAAGGTAGCCGCTTCCGTCCCATCGGTAATTTCTTCTTCCAATCCACCGCCTCGATATCGAACCCGGAGCCCAGCTCAAAGGTTTGATCGATACACTCCCCTCACCGCGCCAAGGGTGCAAATCTTGATGGAAATTGAGCGCCAAATTCTCCGCCTCCTCCTCTCCAGGGCAGTGCGGCTCGAAGGGATATGACCAAGTACTATCGCTTCCATCAAGATCATGAGCATGACACCGAGGAATGCTGGCAGCTCCGGAATGAGATCGAGCAACTCATCCGATGGAGCAGGTTAGACCGATTCAGGAGGGCCCCCGAGCCGAACAATGGAGGAGATCGCCAACCAGAGCCTTGCCAACTCTCTCCACCAAATCCTTCATCATTGGTAATGTCAATATGATAGCAGCGGTCGGCTCTTTGTCAACCTGGCCGAGTGAGGAGGAGAATCCATCAAAGAGGACCTGAGTTGACGAGCTTTCTTTTTCTAATGAGGATCTCTAGGAGGTACAGTACCCCCATGATGATGCCTTAGTTGTATCCCTAAATATGAACGCCTACGATGTACACCGCATTTTGATCGATAGTGGAAGCTCTGTTAATGTTTTGTATTTTGATGCCTTTGTGAGATTGAAATTGTGAATGGAAAGCCTTTAGGCCATAGAATCCACTCTAGTGGGTTTTATGGGCGACGCCATAGTCCCCGAGGGAGTGATCACCTTGACAATCCGAGCAGGCACTTGGCCCAGTGTAACTACTACACTCATGGATTTTCTCGTGACCAAGCTTCGGTCCCCTTACAATGCCATCCTTGGAAGCCAGGGCAAATATCCCTCAAAGCTATCATTTCCATTTCTCATCTCACCATGAAGTTTCCACCGAATGGGGGGTTGGGATTGTCCAAGGAAGTCAAATTGTGGCTCGGCACTGCTTTGTTGCTGACCTCCAGTCCCAGAAGCCCGAAGTGGATGGGCTGGATGCTCGGGAGGACTTTGCCGAGCAGCGAGGAGAGCCAACCGAAGAGTTGGAAGAAGTACCACTTGATAAAGCTCGGTCTGACCGAACCATAAGGGTTGGGTCACAGTTGAAGGGAAAGCCTCAATAAAATTTGGTCGAGTTCCTTCAAGGGAATGCCGATGTTTTGGCCTGGTCCACTTTGGACATGCCCGGAATCAGCCGGATGTCCTGGTCCATCGCCTCAATGTGGACGATGTGTTTTCGGCCAATCAAGCAGAAGAAAAGATGCTTTGCCCCCGAATATCAAAAGGCTATCAAGGAAGAAGTAGACAAGCTTATTAAAGCCAACTTCATCCGGGAAGTGAATTATCCTGGCTAGTGAATGTTGTTATGGTAAAGAAATCAAACGGCAAATGGAGGATCTACATCGACTTCACTGATCTCAACAAGGCCTGCCCGAAAGATAGCTTCCTTCTTCCCGGATTGATCAACTTGTGGATTCAACCTCGGCCACCAGATGCTGACTTTCATGGACGCTTATTCGGGCTACAACCAAATTCGAATGGCGCCCAAAGATGAAGAAAAGACTGCCTTCAGCACCGACTAAGGTATTTATTGCTACCGGGTTATGCCTTTTGGTTTAAAAAATACAGGTGCAATCTGCCAAAGGCTGATCAATAAAGTTTTCAAAGAGCAAATCAGTCGGAACATGGAGGTGTACGTTGATGACATGCTGGTAAAGAGAAAAGAGGCATCCTAGCATATTAAAGACCTCATAGAAAGTTTCGCAACACTTTGGAAATATCAGATGAAGCTTAACCTAACCAAATTTACTTTCGGAGTTAACTCTGGAAAGTTCTTGAATTTCATGGTCTCTCAACAAGGTATTGAGGTGAATCCATAAAATATCTAGGCCCTGCAGCAGATGGCACCTCCAGGGTTGATTAAGGAGGTAAAGCATCTTACTAGAAGGATAGCGGCCCTTAATCGTTTTGTTGCTCGATCGGTCGAGAGGTGTTTGCCTTTCTTCAAAGTGCTCTGGTCGACCAAGAACTTCCAATGGACCTCGACTACCAGAAATCTTTCGAGGATCTTAAAAAATACCTCGGCTCGCTGCCTCTCCTTAGTAGCCCAAGGCCAGGAGAGATGCTGTATTTGTACCTAGCGGTCTCTGAGGTCACTGTCGGCTCTGTTGGTTAGAGAGGAAAACAAAATTTAGAAGCCGATCTATTATGTTAGTAAATTGCTTCGAGATGCTGAGACAAGGTATACTCAATTCGAGAAGATGGTGTTGGCTCTGATAACATCAGTCCGAAATTACAACCATATTTCCAAGCACACGCTATGATAGTTCTGACTGATCAGCCAATCAAATCAATTATCCATCATCCAGAGACTTTGGAAAGAATGACCAAATGGGCTGTTGAATTGAGTGAGCAAGATATCCAATATTAGCCTCATTCGACCATCAAGGCATAGGTCCTAGCAGATTTTCTTCTTGAATGCACCATACCTGAAGATGGTTCCACTCCGGACACTCCCGAGCAACCAAGGCCCAATGCCCTGTGGCTGCTCCATGCCGATGGATCCTTCAGTGCAAGCAGTTCTGGTACTAGCTTGGTCCTCACTAGCCCGAAGGGGACAACCTTTGAGTATGGCATTCATTTCTCATTCCTAGCCTCCAATAATGAAGCAGAGTATGAAGCCATGCTCATTGGACTTCGCATCACACGTAAGCTCAAAGTTGAAAAGCTGAACGCCTATACCAACTCTCAGTTGGTAGCTAGCCAGGTGCGAGGAGAGTTTGAAGCTAGGGAACCGAACATGATTCGGTACCTTCAAAAGGTGCGCGATCTGCTTGCCTGCTTTGCTGAATTTAAAGTTATTCAGATCCCAAGGGCTGAGAATGCGCATGCTGACCTTTTATCTTGCCTGGCGACCATAGACTCAATGGATCTTGAGTAGAAGTTCCACTGAGAAGTCCTGGAAAAGTCCAGCATTGCCAATGCTGATCAAATAATGCAGATTGATGCTAAACCATCCTGGTTGGACCCTATGCTCAAGCATCTCAAAGAAGGGCTACTCCCCGCCGATAGAAAGGAAACAAGGAAACTGAAAATGCAATCATCTCACTATGTCCTGCTTGATGATCGGTTGTATAAGCGATCCTTCTTTATGTCGTTACTTAAATGCCTCATCCATCATAGGTTGATTATGCTCTTCGGGAGGTTCACGAAGGCATCTGTGATAATCATCTTGGCGATCGAGCTCTGTGCCACAAAGTGCTACGCCAGGGGTATTATTGGCCCACCATGCAAAGAGATGCTACTAACCTTGTCTGAGCTTGTGATTCATGCCAACGACATTCAAATGTTCAAAGGCTTCCCTCCGCCCACCTAATGCCTGTATCATCTGTCTGGCCCTTTGCCAAGTGGGGAATGGACATTCTTGGTCCTTTTCCCCTCACCACAGGATAGAGGAAGTTCTTGTTTGTAGCAATCGACTATTTCACCAAGTGGATCGAGGCCAAGGCAGTCGCTCAGATAACCGAAGCTCGGGCTAGGGACTTCATATGGAGATCTATCATTTATCGGTTCGACCTTTCTCACACAATCATCACCAACAACGGAAGACAGTTCGACAATCCTAATTTCAAAAGTTCTGCGATGATCGCGACATCTTTCACCGTCTCACTTCGGTTGGGCATCCTCAAACCAATGGAGAGGCCAAGGTAACCAACCGGACCCTTCTGCAAGGAATTAAGGCCTGACTCAACAGAGCACGAGGCAGATGGGCGGAGGAGCTTCATCACGTGCTGTGGGCTTATTGAACCACTGAGAGGATCCCCACGGGCCAGACTCCATTCAGAATGGCTTTTGGTACGAAAGTTGTCATCCCTGTGGAGATTGGGCTCCCCTTCCCTTGGGTGGAGAGTTATTCAAAGGAATCTAATGACGAACAACTCCAAACCAATCTTGATTTGATAGAAGAAGTCAAAGAGAAGGCCCAAATCCGAATGGCAACTTATCAACAGAGGGTAGCCCATTACCATTCCACCAGAGTTAAAGGAAAATCCTTCCTCCCTAGTGATTTAGTACTTCGAAAGGCATCTGTTTCAAAACCGTTGGAACAAAGGAAGCTGTCTCCAAATTGGGAAGGCCCCTATTAAGTCGCGAGATAATCAGGCCCGGTACTAATAAACTCCAGGATCTAGATGGAAAATCTATCCCTAGGACATAGAGCTCGGATAATCTCCATATATATCATCAGTAAAGTATGCCTCCGCTAAACTCACTCTGTTTAAAGCAACGAAATTTCACTTTCAAAAATCTGCAATGTTCTTGTTTCAATTGCTTTTCCCAAAAACTGTAATGAGAAGCAGGTTTTGCTCAATAATCTCTCAAGCCTTGGTAGGGCCGAGTGATCTCTCCGTACCTTGGCAGTACCAAGTAAAATATATTCTCTCAAGCCTCAGCATGACTGAGTGATTCTCAAGTCTCAGCAGGACCGAATGATCTCTCCGTACATTGGTAGTGCCAAGTAAAATATAATCTCTCAGGCCTCAGCACGATCGAGTGATTCTCAAGCCTCAGTAGGGCCGAGTGATCTCTCCGTACCTTGGCAGTGCCAAGTAAAATATATTCTCTCAAGCCTCGGCAGAGCCGAGTGATCTCTCCATACCTTGGCAGCGCCAAGTAAAATATATTCTCTCAAGCCTGGAGGGACGAGTGATCTCTTCGTAGCTTGGCAGCGCCAAATAAAATATATTCTCTCAAGCCTCGGCACGATCGAGTGATTCTCAAGCCTCGGCAGGGCCGAGTGATCTTTTCGTACCTTGGCAGCGCCAAGTAAAATATAATCTCTGAAGTCTTGGCAGGACCGAATGATCTCTTCGTACCTTGGCAGCACTAAGTAAAATATAATCTCTCAAGCCTCGGTACGACCGAGTGATTCTCAAGCTCGGCAGGGCCGAGTGATCTCTCCATACCTTGGCAGCGCCAAGTAAAATATAATCTCTCAGGCCTTGGCATGACCGAGTGATTCTTTTAAGCCTCGGTAAGGCCGAGTGATCTCTCTGTACCTTGGCAGTGCCAAGTAAAATATAATCTCTTAGGCCTCAGCATGATCGAGTGATTCTCTTAAGCCTTGGCAGAGCCGAGTGATCTCTCTAAACATTGGTAGTGCCAAGTAAAATATATTCTCTCAAGCCTCAGCATGACCGAGTAACTCTTTCAAAGTGTCGGCAAAGTCGATTGATTTTTTCAATGTTTTAGCATGGCTGAGGTGCTTTGTTATACCTCGGCAAGTTTAAACAACTTTTCTTTGTGTTTCAGTACGATCGAACAAGTCGTTTCTTACTAAGGTAAAGCCCATTTCCTCTCTCGGTATGACCGAGCCTATATCGAGAATTGGTAGAGCCGCCCAGGCCTCCCCCTAACCTAAACAGAGGTAAATGCCCTCTCCGTAAAGGACTAAGCAAACCGTATCGCTAAAATCCTAACCAAAGCAAAGTGCCTAAAACGTTGCTGACGATTATGAACTGGCACTATCATTTGAAAAGCGGGGCACATAAAAAACAACTCTTATGTTGGGATACACAAATACATCAGCAAAGAAATTAACACATGATATGAAAAAAACAGAATAGCAAAAAGATAAAGGTACAAAAAGAAACCTTTATTTATTGCTAAGAAGAGATTACAACCTCTTAAGAGGCATTACAAGTGCATTATAGCAAGAAATAAAAAAAAAATTAAAAAGCTCGGGTGAGTAGTTCTGATCGATGACGTTGCTTTCGCTTTCGATCTAAGAAATCAGAGAAATTAGATAGCTCCATTGAGTTCACTGAGTTGCTAGTCAATGCCCAAGAACAAAGGCAACAACCCAGTATTGCTTACCTTCTTCCTCATTAAAAGCCGGATGATGGACCCTCGGACGGATGAACTAAGGGATCCAATATGGCGTTCATCCAAGATGGACTGAGAATGAAGGAAAGCTCGTGGAAGCCAGGGGCCCCTAAACGTTTGCATTTTCAGTGGTTTGTAGGGCCCCATGGCAAGTGAAAGGAGCCATACAGAGAGCACATGCATGCGCTCCCCGTATGACCCCTGTATCTATTCCCATGCACTCTTCGTATGACCTCTGAGACTTCTCCTCTTAGGGTTACTTTTCCCTCAGCAACTTCTCCATCACCCCAACTTTCGGGGTCAAGCCAAATCTCAAAAAAAAATCCAACCTCACCACCCTCGACCTTAATAAGAGAAAAGCCATGAAAATCTCTCTCTAATTCATAGAGCAAGAAAGCTTTTATGGAGTGCTTAGATACCTTCCGCTCCCCCCCTTTTTATAGGCAACAAACTGAGAACATCCATTAATAAAGGGGGACTCTAGAATTTGAAACGCCACAGTCGCACTGTGCTCAGAGCCACGTGGCACACCATGGAAAAACTGGGCACAACCCAAGATGCGTTGAGCACGCCCTTCAGGCCATAACGAAGGACAAAAGATTTCCTTTCGATTTCGAATCAAGAGTCTTAAATGCCAAGAACTACTTGCGAATCTTCGGATACGAATGGATCTGGGTAATCCTTCATGGAAAATGACGTTGTTCAATAGCGATCGAGTGCTTGGCGTATACGCAAAGCGAACTCGCATTGGAAAAGACCAAATATTAACAACAAAATAAATGCCCTAAGGGGAAAACAGGACCCTCCTCGGTAAGTTCCGGATTATTTCATCTACTTCGGCAAGAAGCAAACTAAATTTTTGCTTCGGTCAAACCGAGCTATCCATCTTGCTTTGGCCGCAACCAAAGTGGTCCCTCTGTTTCGGCCATTCCGAACCATCCATTCTTCTTCGGTCGAAGCCGAAGTAATATCCTCTTTTTTAGCAAGGCCAAATAGTTTCATACCTCGGCAAATCTAATCGAATCAGCCTTAGTAAAGCTAGGTGATTCGTTTGGTCTTGGTAGAACCGTTAAAAGTTATTTCTTCCTAAAATATGGCTCATCTGCAATGAGCTAAGTGCAAGGAGGCAATAGATAAGCTAAAAGATTGTCTAACAAGTGATGCCAAAATAACAGAACACGTGAAAAGAAATGAAAAGTTCATTCATTAAGTAAGTTTCAGTAAAGTTACAAGTAGAAGAAACAAAAATACAAAAACAACCCTCAGGAATCAGGGTTTGGGTTTAGCTTCGGGGGCAGCCTCGGCGACGTTCGAAAGAGATTGATTTGATTCACCCACTTCGAACGTAGCTGAGTGAGGAGCCTCGGGTTCTTCTACATCAGGGTGATGACTCTCTTCCAGACCCACGGCTCCGCCGGCACCTAGAATGGTTTCAAGATCGATGTCTAAAATTTTCTCGTAGTCAGTCTTGGCAAATAGTTCGGTCCTCGAGGTCCGAGTGTCGTAATACTCGGCTTCTAGGAAGGAAAGGTCCAACTTCGGGTACTCCCGAGAGATCTTTGCTCGTGTCTCCTCCTTGCCATATCGGAATGCATCGACAGGCTGCCTTATGCTCATCAAGAAATTGGGTAGAATTCTTGTATTCCTCCATGGCCAGAGTAACTCGTCTATTATCCTCGACCATTGACCCTCTAGTTTAAAGCTTCTCTGGCAGCTTGAGGCCAACTCCTCTCTCAAGACTTTCAGTTGATTCTGAACTTTGAGTCCAATTTTACCCATCTGTAGACACAAATCAATTAAAGCGATAATTGAAAGTAAAGACATAAAAAGAAATAAAGAGATGTTATACCTTCTCTCCCCGCTAAGCCATCTTTACACTTAGCTCATGGACTTTATTGAGAGCTTTCAATTTATCATCTTTATTTTGTTGAACCCTGTCCTTGAGGTCATTGATTCTTGATTGCCTCTCTTCGGTTTCTTGCTGAGATTGTATGAGATCGGCGGTAAGTTTAGCAATATGATCTTGCTGCCATTTAGCTATGCTTTCTCTTTCAGCAAGTTTCCTACTCAAGCTAGCGAGCTGATCTTGCTGCCGTCGATACCTGCACTCTTCTTCATCAAGCCTCTTATTTAAACTACTTTTCTCCTTGGGAAACTTTTCTTCAACTCGCCCCACCTCTCATTGAAACGCTTCTGTAGAGCTCCCATCTCTTCAGCATGTTTTGATTTAATTTGCGACAGCTCCAAACAAGCCTTGTCGGATTGTTTGCAAAATCTATGGAATTTCTTAACCTCAATTTCAAGCTGGGATGCTCTTTCAGCAGTAGCTTGGTAGGACCTTCCCATCTTCTTGAGTTTTCCCTGAATGGATGCCAGGGCCCCAAAGAGTTTGTTGGATGACTCTGCCCTCTCCCAAAGACCAGCGGCCTTCCTTCTAGCCTGAGTGCAGGCCCCCATGGTCAAGTTCAAGCGCCAACTTAGCGCTCTCACAATTAAAGCATTCAGCAAGCAAAATATAAGTAAGAAAATGCAATCGAGTCAGCTAGCCAAAATCTATCGCCTTGATGTAATGACTTACCCATGAGGCATAATTTGTGGCAATCCTCGTGAGGGCGAGGTGAGGGCGGGGCTATCAATCTTGGGTAGAAGGTAAGTATTCTTCGGCACACTGAGCTGCCCAAATGCTGCATCGACAAGATCCTCTCTGCTGAGCTCACTCGCCGAGGAACCTTCCCCCATATACAACACAGACCACATTAAAGTGGCAAACATTTCTTCTACGTTTGGATCATGAAAGAAAATTCATGGCCGAATGACTGACCTAGAGGGCTTCAAACCTAGGGACTTTCATCACTCAACTTCCTCTATCAAAGCCTTAACCTGTGAAGCCTCAGATACTTCAGCTCGCCCAACCTCCTCCTCTGATGCTTCGGCCAGAAAGACCTCGGTTCGTGCATCTTCTTTACCTAAGGGCTCCCCTTGATCCACAAGCATTTGCTCCCCAATAGACTCCATCGGAGCCTTGGCCTCCTCCGCAACTCCCCTTAATACCTCAGGAGAGAGTTTTCTAACGAAAAATCCTTCCTAAACCCTGACTACCAATTTGATCTCCCCCTCAACATCCGCTGATTCTCTGTCAGGTAGCTCTTCCTGAGTCTCGGTGGCGACAATTACTTCCTGCACCCCCTCGATCAAAACTTGGGTTTCTCCCTCACCTATAAGAGGCATCCTAAAGCTGCCGACCTCCACCAGACAAGACTGGTCACCCTGAAGTGAAGAGACTACCGGGCAAACTGTGATGTCTCTTCCAGACCATCTGACACAACCACTATTTGGAGAGGAAAAACCTCGATAACCTCCTCCAAATTCTCCCCAACCACTCGTTCCTCCTCCATTGCCGCATCCTCCTTCAACATGGAAGACCCGTCCTTCATTGCTGACACTCCCACTTCTCTCTTCTTCGACGTGGAGGAGTGCTGACCAACCCTAGCTTGCTTTGCCTCCTTTGAGTGTGCCCCGAAAAGACCAGGTTTCTTCTCAGATCTGCGCTTTTCACTAGAGCTGGTCCTCCTTTGGCGCTTTCCCAATTTCTTCCTTATTTGACCTATTAATGCTGACCTTTCGGGTATAAATACAACAAATAATCATTTAGGTTATGATAAAGTCACCCGAATGCAACAGACATAGGAAGAGGGGAGAAAACTTATCCTGAGGATCAAAAGAACTAAGCCCGATGATGAAAAGGGCATCCTCCGACAAAAGGGCACTGGCCGAGAATACTCGACCACTGTAGAGGGTCATCAAATCCTTCTTCTCTTGCTCAGATAGCTCTGGATGCGCTTTTGAATCCTTCACATAGCTCACCCACACCCAGGAAAATTAGAGTCAATATTCCCCTCGATAGTGAAAAAGTGAGACTTTCACTCTTTTATCGATGATGGATTGTCCGATATCATCTTAAATGATTTTCGGGCCCAATATAAGGCCACTCAGAGTTTCTCCCGAAAATCAAATTGTAGCAGACTCGAAATAGAGAAAGAGTCGCCGTTACCCCAACATGGTTGCACATTGAGATAAACCCGATGAGGTTACGCCAGCTATTTGGAGCCACCATCGTCGGGCATATGTTGTAGAACCTCATTACTTCTTTCACCAGTGAGTGAAGGAAAAATCAGAGGCCCGCTCTCAAGCTTTCTTCATGAAAGAACACCCTGCCCCGGTTGCATTGAGACCCTCTGCTCAGCTTTTGGAGGCCATAGGGCGACGTCCTGAGGAATCTTGTATCTTTGACATATTCTATCCAGATCTTCAAGAATTATCTCAGAAGCCACATCATTTGGACCCTTCATGTTGCCGAGTTGAAGAGCAAACCACGAATGGACTCGCAAGGGTTTTGAAGAATGAAATCTCTAGGGAGGAAATAAGAAAGCGCTGCAGAAAGAACACTGCTCTAACCCTTATCCCTTTCAAAAGTCATTTTAGGGAGAAGGTATGGCATCTCTAGAAGAAACCCCCAAACACTCAAATTGCCGCTACATGCACCGTAAACATAGGGATTCGCCACGGGGACTTCCTCAATCGTCACCCATAAGAAACATAGAGTTTTTCTGTTTCGTCCATCAAGGAAAATGATAAAGTAACGATGCGGCATTTATGAGACCATCATTGCACATCCCTTTGAATCCCTTCGAATGAAATTATTCTAAACTCTACTCCCTATATTCGAATTTACACTTCAGACTAGGGAGTGGAGGGCATGTGATGAGGGGTAAAATCATCATTGCGCCAATGCTTATGCACATGATAAAAAGGTTGAGATCACTCTCGATATTTGATCAGCCAGCTGTCATATCTAGAAAACAATAGAGTCGAAATACCTTCAGCAGAGCCGAACCATCCTCGGAAAGACCAAGTCATCCTTAGATTGAATTGTTCCAAACCATTCTCATGCCTTTGCAGGCCCGAGCTGTCCTCTAATCCCGATAGGACCGAGATATTCGTATGCATCGGCAGAACCGAGGTATTCTATCCTCATATACCCGACAGCACCAAAATGCTATATGCTTTGGCCAAATCTTATGCTCTGACTGAACCGAACTAACCTCTTGCCTCGGCTAGACCGAAGCATTCAGATGCTTCGGTAGAGCTGAGCTATTCCTATGCCTCGGCCAAACCGAGACATTCAAATACCTCTGTAGAACCAGGTGCGAAAGAGTTCAAATTCATGATAATTTAACAATATCTCGAGCAGAAAATTATGCAAATAATATCGAAAGTGGCCTAGGGCCTATAGAATCACCGAATCCCAAAGCATCAACCAACTCCCCTAGCCATCGATTCTCTAACTAACTAGATACTGATACTACCGGCCTCATAACAAACTTGATTCGAATTTGAACAATTTTGGACCCCTCATGACGCGCCCAAGGAATCAGATGATCGCCTATAAATACCCTGGTCCTAAAGTTTCTTAGGTATGCCTTTCACTGACACTCTGATTGAAAACTCTATTAAAACTCGAGCAGAGCTCTGAGTTCTCGGAAGGCCATTTTCTTGAGGAACTCTTCTACGAGAGCCTTCTCCTCATATCTGCTTGCTGTGAATCTCCACTGACTTAAGCATCGAAGGGTCTTCCGCAGAGGGTCATCCCAAACACTCTCTGCGTGAGGACTGTCTTGCAGGTTTTGCCCGAGCGAAAGATCAGCGTTCAAATCCGGAGCCGAGCTGTACCCGAGTTGGAGAGCGGATTTTTGCAACAACATCTATTACTTTGATAATGCATCTAATAATAATTTTGCTATTACATTATTAAATGACTCTTTGCATCCCATTTTAAATGGATAATTATTGTATATTAGATGTGCATATCATATATTAAATCTTTATGTTCAGGCTAGCTTCAAGATGTTATTTCAAAAATTAGAAATGCAGTTTTTTTATTCATACTTCAAGAGCAAGACTTCAAGAATTTAAACAATTATGTATAGATCATGATAAACATTTTAAAAAATTTAAACTTAAAGTAATTACTCATTGGAATAGTACTTATAGCAAGATCCATGATGTATATCTATATAAAAACTTATTAAGTGCATATATTAATGATCATGTAATAGGATTCGTTGACTGACACTGATTGGAGTAAAGGTAAAATTTTGAAAGCTTTTTTGGTTAGGTTTTATGATGCTACAAATGTTCTTTATGATATTTTTATCCAACTTCTTGTTCATTTTTACAACAAGCATATATAATTAATAAAAATTTAATGAGCATAGATATGATGATGTTTTAATGCCTATTATACATTAAATAAAAATTAAATGGAATGAATATTAGGACAAGATATGTCCTTTGCATAATTTAGCTGTTTTTTTGATCCTAGAGTTAAATTAAGTTGCGTACTAATTTTAATTGATGCATATTGTGAAAATATGATTAAAGATCCTGAACCTGCTAAAAAGGAGGTAATATAACTTCTTAATGATATTTATGCTTTATATAAAAAAATTCATGGATCTAGAATGTCTGCACAAAGTTCTACTTCTTTTAGTTCTTATTCGTCATTTGGCTTTTCATTCATTGCACAAAGAAGACACACATGCTTCATTTTTTCATCTTTAAGTACTGAACTAGAATTTTATTTACGAAATGATCTTCAATCTGCATTAGATGAAAATCAAATAGAGAATTTAAATGTATTAGCTTGTGGAAAAGTGTTAGAAATCAATATCATGTTATGTTTGCCATTGCACACGATATTTTAGTTGTATCGATGTCCACAGTAGCATCGGAATATGCTTTCAGTACAGGTTGACGTGTTTTGAATAAAAAAGAAATAGGATGACTGGCGATACGGTTGAGATGCTTTTCTGCTTTAAAGATTGGTTGGATGCTGGGTGAGCTTCAAGATAAAGGTGGACATGATTTAACCAGTAAAGATGATGATGACACAAATACTATGATGAGTAAGTCCTCTCTAGTTTTTATAATTATATATTTTTATTTTTTTAATTATTAAAGTGAGTCATCTTTGTTTTTTTCTCCTTTCTTATTGTATTCTGAAGGTAAGTCCTAGTCCCCTTCCTTATATTTTAATTTTAAATTAATAAACTGGTAGGATCTATGCCAAACCCCCTATTATTAAAGTAACTTCATATTAATAAATCCTTTGCTCCAAACATTTTTTTAATTTATTAAATTTTTATTTATATATAATTTTTTTAAATATTAGGCCCTTGTGGGTCGTGCTGTAACTAGCACGTCTGGATCGTGCCAACCTAAGCCCTAATGAGTTGTGTCGACTTGATCCGTAGGTTAGATTTTTTAAGTCTGATATAGTTTGATATTTTATGTATCGGGTTATATCAAACAGTCCATCTCTCTTCGTGAAACGAAGTCGCGCGATCCAGGATCGCTCGGGTTAGCGCTAGGAACGAAGCCGCACGGCTTCGTGGTCTTGATCCAGCCACTGGATTGGAACGGACGAACTGCGTGGGGATTCCAGCAGACGGCGACCCCTCGCGTGACGTGAAGCCTCGCGTCCATTGTGGGATCCAGCGGACCAAGGGAAGAAGCCTCGCGTGGGGGATCGGAGATCTAGGGAAGAAGCCTCGCGTGGAGTTTGGAGGACTCGCGTGTTTCCAGCCAAAAAATATAAAAAAGCTCGGAATATTTCTCTTCAAAGCGACGAGAACTGTTCAACCTACATGAACTATTGAGCGAGGAAAGATGGCACCAATGCAGGAAAGCCATGACGAGGATGACCAAAGCGCCCCAACGCCGCTGCACGATGATGGAGTCTTAGAGATCCTCACTCGGGTATCGCTCGACACCCTCGCTATTTGTCGATGTGTGTGCTGGCGATGGCGTCAAATCACATACGAGCCGACCTTTACCTCCCTCTATAGCAGCCGAACTCGGACAGTATCAGGCTACTTTATTCAATGCATGAAGAGAAACCGCTGCTTCTCGAGCTTCGTCTCCATCCACACTTTGGCCCTCAGCCCACCTCTATCCCTGGACTTCCTTCCTAAAGAGGTGAAGATTGAAGCAGTGGCACCTCGAGGCATCATGCTTTGCACTAGCCAAGATTATCGCATTATTCCTCGGTATTATGTATGTAAGCCAGCAACTCGGCAATGGGTTCGGATACCAAACCCAAAAACTAGGTATCAAACCAGGGGAATTGCGATAGTGGCCCCTTCCGCTGGACGTTGAAGTATAAGATTATTCGTTTCTCCGATACAAAACCGGTGACCTACGATATGCGGTGCGAGATCTTCGACTCGCGCTCGAAAGCTTGGAGACGATCGAACGACATCCAGCTGCCTCCGCGTATGCTACTCAGCTGCAATAATGTGGTGTCGGCCAATGGAACGGTCCATTGGCTCACATCCGATAAGAGTATCTTTGCCTTCAATGTTTGTAATGAGAGCTGGAGGTTGATACCATTGCCTGAAAAAGTCAGAGACGAGAAGCGGTGGTGCGCCAAGCGACTGGTGAAGCGTGAAAGTCGCCTTTGCTTGCTAGTTGATTACATCCGGGAAGAGCGGCTGGAGATCTGGGTCATGGCCAGCTACGAGGAGCAACGATGGGAGAGGAGGGAGGTGGTGAGCTTGGAAGCCCTCTACAAGGAGGCCGGAACTTCGATTGTTTCGGATTTATATTCCACTAATGTTGCATGGGCGTGTGGTGTGAATCGGTTAACATGGTATGGCTTCTTCTCAAGTTAGTTTAAGATTTTTTTATATTTTTTTAATTCAGTGGATATTAGTTTCGTGATTTTAAGGTCATAACTTTGGCCTCAAATTTGATTATTTTAACCACTGCAGGTATGATTTTTGCGCCAAGAAGTTGACGATGATTGACTCTACTTTTGCAACTCATCTTCGGGATTTTTTTCTGTTCGAGTCGGATTTCGTTCCTTGCGAATTAACGACGGACGACCCGGGCGTGGGATCTAGTTTGGATGCTTAACAGTCTAGTTCTTCTAGGATATTTAATTGGATTATTTCTATTGTTCTTAATGTTATATATGTTTTTTTTTTTTTTGAACTAATTTTATAGGTCATATTATTTCTGGTTTTTTTTTTTTTTTACGATTCCTATTTGCTTTGTCAAAATCAAACCAACCAGCCTCAAGCCATGCGAACTTATATCCTTTCTTTTCTTTTGTAAATAACAATGAAAGCGCAGTAACACCACCTTTACGTCTCTTGCTTGTTCAGAAGCTGGAATCCTCTGATTCTCTTGTAAATTGTGAGCTTTTCATGCATTGTAGCCTGGCGCAGGTAATAACTGTCTTCGTTTGTATGATGCATTGTGGACCTCTCTTGTATATTAGGTGTTTTAGAAGATGATTGAAAATAATAATATATCATACACTTGGAGAAGTTCCATCTTCCAGCACACCTCTTTCCAATCGAAGATAATGTGTGCAACCACCGAGCTTCTTGTTTAAAATTTAATAAAATAATTAGTACTCAACTACAAAAGAAAAAAAAATGACTTTTACTTACGATTTTTTTCGTAGGAAAAGATAAAGAAATCGTAGAAAAGCCTTTCCCTACAATTTTTATCGTAGACAAAAGCTAAAAAAAGTGTAGGCAAAAGTGCATCGAGAAAGCCTTTGCCTACGACTTTCAAAATCGTAGGCAAAGAGTAGATCTTTTCCTTAAGATTTTTTTTGTAGAAAAAAGTTCATATTTCGTAGGGGAAGAGTGATCAAAATTTAAAATTTAAATTTAAAATTTGAAAACTTTTGCCTATGAAATGAAAAATCAGAAAAAAAATCAAAAAAAATATTTTTTTATCCATGTCTTTCCCTATGATTTCGTAGAAAAATTGTAGGGAAAAGTTGGCTAATAAAAATTTTAATGATTTCTTTCCCTACGAAAAACCCTAAAATCGTAGGAAAAAATCAAAAAAAAAATTATTCACATCTTTCCCTACGAAAATTCTTAAAATTGTAGGGAAAATTGGCCAATAAAATTTTTTAATGATTTCTTTCCCTACAAAAAACCCAAAATCGTAGGTACAAATTAAAAAATATTTTTTATTAACATCTTTCCCTATAAAATTCTTATAATCGTAGAAAAAATTGGCTAATAAATTTTTTTAATAATTTCTTTCCCTACGAAAAACCCAAAATCATAGGAAAAAATTTTAAAAAATATTTTTTTATTTACATCTTTCCCTACAAAAAATTCTTAAAATCATAGGAAAAAATAGTAAGGTAATTTTTTTAATTATTATTTTTAACCATTTTTACCAATGAAAATAAATTCAATCATAGAAAAAAAATAAATAAATAAATATTTTTTTCTTTTTTTTCTTATAAAATATGATTAAAGTCGTAAAAAATTATATTTATTATATTTTAAATTATTTAATATTTAAAAATTATATTTTTATTTTAAATCACCATTCCTCCTTCTGTGTGCAGTTCTTCAAGCCCAAAGCCTAACAACTAGTCTGCACAGATAAATGTTAATAAAAGTAGAATACAACCATTCAATTTTAAGAGCATCACTTGAGATGCAAAATTCAAAAAATTTATCAATATAAAAGAATAAGATGATTCATGAGTCAAAAAGATTTCAGATACATATATGCCTCTTTACATTTTACTTTTTCCTAGCAACAAGAATAGATATTGTACTATAGATGGACTAAACTAAAGTGAATAATATTTGATATGTACATTGTCATCCCTTTAAAAACCTAAACCTGCAAAATGCAAGTTATATGTCCAAGTTGTTTAGAGTGCATGAGATAGCGTGTGATTCCCAGCATCAAGGATGACTTCATCATGGCCATGAGTAGAGCTGTGCATGGGGACACAAATGAAATTACATAAGATTTAAAAGGATCGATAAGACTGAACAAAATATAAGAAGATCTAAAATATACTGAGACTCAAAAACTGCCATGAAATGACTAACCCTAGAACTACTCAAAAGCACTTCCGGTGCAGGATTGATGGACCAATGTCATCATACTCTTCCTTCGAAATCCACATCTGCAAATTTGAACATAAGTTAGGTGATTAACAAGCTGAGAATCAGAAATTAGTGGCAATGGCTTAACTATAGAACTAGATTGGTGGCATGACTACTAATATACTGCAATTATATAATGACCCTAAGAAGAGCAGCAGCTTATGAACCAAAATTTACCTGTTGGAAGGTGCTTAGAGATGCAAGGATTTAGCCACCAATCCAAACAGAATACTTCCGTTTCATGAAATATCCAAGGTGCTGAGAACAGCCCCTCAAGTCTATCGATATAAAGAATGGTATTTTAAACCATTACTAAGGCCTAAAGAACAGCTCTTCAAGTCTATTGATATCTATTGCTATACAAGGTCACCGTTTCAAAGCAAAGAACGCAGAGGAAAAAACACATTGAAGAAAAAAAATTGTATAATAGTTCCCCAATAAGCATTGTACAAATTTTAACTAATTTCTCACAATATAGATCAACTTACGGAGGAGGTGTAGATAATGCCTTAGGCTTTGGCCTGACTTCAACTTCATTTATATTTTGCACAAAAATGGCATCAGGTTGATGACTGCAAGTTGTTAGATAAGTTAATGACCAAAATGGCATCAGCCAATGTCTGCTATGCACAAGCGGAACATTCCATAGTCCGTAGAATACCTGAAAATGAAATGTAAGCTAGACCTTTTTCATCCAAATTGACTGGAGCCAATGTGTTTGTAAACAAATCAGAGAGGTAAAATCTCACCTGCTTACCTCAAAAGCTATGGGGGAAAATATAAAGTTAAAATGAGAGGATGAATGACCAGTAAGATAGAACAATGTATAAAATAAAGAAGAGAGGATGGGAAGTAAGATACGAGAACAACCTTTTCAATTCCAGCCTTGAACTTGTTCAAAGCACCCAATCTCTTGGCCCACCAGAATCAGCAATTAAGAAGGGTGTTAATGCTCATTCATCTTACAGTCACTCCCAAAATTCATGAGAAAAAAATCAGGGATGACATCCATGGATCCTGTTCATGAGCTCCAAGCTCTGATAGATGACATCCGTGGATCCGAGCTCCAGCATGCCGTTAACCACCGGGACGCAGATAAAAAGAACAAAGTTATATATTAATAACACATCGGCCTTCTTGCAGACGATGTTGGCGAAGCGGCGGCCAATACCTTTGATGGAGGTGAGGGCGAACATGTTCTTCTGCTTCCCATCCACGTTCGTGTTCAGCACATGAAGGATGTGCTGGAAATCCTCGTTCGCGATCAAAGACTGCGAACAAAAACCCCCACAGAAAATAACCAAAAAGTAGCAGAAAAAAAAAAAAGGAAATCACAGAAACGAAAGGAAAATGTGCGGACCAAATTCTAAAACAAAGAAAAATCAAAGAAATTCGAAGAATAGACTGACCATGGTGGATAGGGTTTCTTCCCTTCGCCGGCGGGAGGCAAGAGAAGCGAAGACGGTGACGGAGTGCAAAAAAATGCCGGACTGGATCCGGCACCCAAGACGACGATGCCGAATCCAGCCTTCCATCTTTCTTCATCATGGCCGCCGCCTTCTCCTCCACCACAACCCTGCTCCTCCTCCCAGCCACCGCCACCGCACTAGAATATACCCTCCTGGAATCAAACAGATGAGGACCGTCAGATCAAGAAAGGATCCACCGATGGACCGGAAGGCGCCGAGATCCCTACCTCGCAAAAGGGCTA
>UESW01003558.1:0-62774 GCA_900491605.1 Calamus simplicifolius
AAATATTGCGACGCACTGGTTGCGTCGCAATATTTTTTAAATATTTATACTGTAAAAAATATAATTCCATTTAAATTATTTGCGATGCAATTGTTGCGTCGCTAAATTAAAAATAATTTTTCTATTTTTCTAGTTTATCGCTAAGGCGTCGCTATTTAAAATATTTAATTCTTTTCAAACATTGCGACGCACTGTTATGCGTCGCAATATTTTGTAAACTATTTTACTTTAAAAAATATAATTTCATTTAAATTATTTGCGACGCATTTGTTGCGTCGCTAAATTAAAAATAATTTTTCTATTTTCTAGTTTATTGCGTCGCTAAGGCGTCGCTATTTAAAATTTAATTCTTTTCAAACATTGCGACGCACTGTTATGCGTCGCAATATTTTGTAAACTATTTGTACTTTAAAAATATAATTTCATTTAAATTATTTGCGATGCATTTGTTGCGTCGCTAAATTAAAAATAATTTTTCTTATTTTCTAGTTTATTGCGTCGCTAATGCGTCGCTATTTAATATATTTAATTCTTTTAAAAACATTGCGACGCACTGTGATGCGTCGCAATATTTTTTTGATAATTAAATTTTATAAAATTTAATTTCATTTAAATTATTTGCGACGCAATTGGTGCGTCGCTAAATTAAAAATAATTTTTCTAATTATCTATTTTATTGCGTCGCTATTTAAAATATTTAATTCTGTTAAAAACATTGCGACGCAAATATTGCGTCGCAATATTTTTATTGATATTTATATTTCATAAAAAATTAATTTAAAAATATTGCGATGCAATATTTGCGTCGCAATATTAAAAATTTAATTTTTTTTGATTTTTGGTTAATTGAGTCGCTTATGAGTCGCTAATTGCGTCGCAATATTTTGTTGTCACAAGGCATCGCAAAGTGGTCGCAATTTAGCGACGCAATTATGCGTCGCTAAATTTGCGTTGTTATTTCGTATTTCTTGTAGTGTAATATTGGTTTTCTATTGTTCCATAGTTCATAAAAGTTTTTCTTAAGGATTGGCCTAATTAAAGCTCTATTAAGAATGTAACATGCCTGTGTTTATAGCTTCCACCCAAAGTACTTTGGTAGGTTGCTTTCACATAGCATGGTATGGGCCATGTCTTCTAAGGTTCTATTTTTTCTTTCTACAACTCCATTTTGTTGTGGTGTCCTAGGTGTAGAAAAATTATGATGGATGCCATTTCAATAAAAGTTTTTGAATAATGATTTTCGAATTCAATCCATGATCACTTATAAGAGACACTATGGTAGTGTTTTTCTTATTTGTGACCTTCTTGAATTTCAAAATATTGGAAAGGTCTCATCTTTATGAGCTAAAAATAATACTCAAGTTTATCTAGAATAATCATCTACAATCACAAGACCATATTTTTTCCTCCTAGACTAGTGGTTCTAGTAGGTCCAAAGGATCCATGTGAAGTAGTTCAAGTGGCCTAGAAGTGGAAAACAATATTTTTAGATTTGAAAGAGTTTCTAGTTTGTTTTCCAAATTACATGCATCATAGATTTGTTATTTCAAAATCTAGTTATGGAAGGCCTTTACTAAATCCATTCTGATTAATTTTGAAATTAGGTGCGTGCTTGCATGACCTAATCTACTATGCCACAGCCATCCAATCTCATTCATATTATCATTATTGGCAACTAAGCAATGATTACTAGTGGACAAATTGTCTAAATCAATCAAGTACACATTGCCATTCTATTTTCAATAAATACAATGCTATTATCAATGGGATTAGAAAACAGTGCAAATAGAAGCTTCAAATGATACTTTGAAACCTTTATCACACAATTGGCTAATACTAATTAGATTATGCTTTAAGTCCATAACATATAATACATTTTCAATAAATGTGGATGGAGTTATTTGAATTTTACCAAATCCCAAAATCTGGCCTTTGCCATTGTCACCAAACATAACAAACTCCTCCCTTTTTGCTTTCAAGGGTGATGAACTGATCCTTGTCACCCGTCATGTGTCTTGAGCATCCACTATCGAGATACCACTTTCTTTTGATCTTTGGCCGCAAGATACTCCTGCAAAAATGATCAAGTCTTATATTTAGGTACCCAAGCCTTCTTGGGTCCTTCATGGTTAGTAGATTAAAGATTGTTCCTTTGGAACCCAATTTTCCTTCCTTTACTACTTAAATTCTTGTTAATTTTCTTAAAATTACATTCAAAGGCTTTGTGTCCCTTTTTGTTACAATAATGACATAAAACTTCATTTTTATCTTGTTCTTTTCTAAAGAAGTTTTTGACATACTTTTATTTTATGTTAGGCCTATAACCTAATCCAGCTTTATCAAATATAGCTCTTTGATTGCTCAATAATAAATTAAGTTTTTTAGAACTATATGTAAATTTATCAACTATATTTTATATTTATCAACTTCCTTCTTTAATCTATCATTTTCATTGAAAATTGATTATTTTTTCTTCAATCAAGCTTCATTTTCTGATTTCAATTTTTTAACTTCATGAGTAATATTATCTTTTTCGTTGACAAGATTTAGATTATCATTTTTCAATGATTGTTTTTTTTTCAGAACCTTAAAATCTCTTACTAACTCATTAAATGCATCATATAATTCTTTAAAAGTGAAATCATCATAAGGTGTTTCAGAACATACCTCAATGTCATTGTTTGTCATAAAGCAAATATTGGCAACTTCCTTTTGTTCCTTCTCGGAAGAGGATTCTTCACTATCACTCCATGTTGTAACATAAGCCTTCTTCTTCTTCTTGTAGACTTTCTTCAATTGAGGATTCTTTCTCTTTGTCTTTTTTCCTTCCATTTTTGTTCCAGACTTTTTCTTGTGGAAGGGTCTCCTTCTTTGCATGAACCTTTGAATTTCTTTGCAAGGAGTGCAGTCTCCTCATCATCATCACCATCACTGCAACTTTCCTCACTTTCTGCAGCCTTGAGGGTAATAGTTTTCTTCTTCTTGACTTCCTCCTCTTGATGTTGTTTCATAGTTGGCTCATGAGTCGTTAAGGATCCAAGTAGCTCCTCCAAAGGTAAAACATTTAAATCCTTGGCTTCTTGGATTGCAGTCATCTTTGCTTCCCATGATCTTGGAAGTGACCTAAGAATTTTATGCACAAGTTCAGAATTAGTATAAGTCTTACCAAGACTTTTCAAGCCATTAACAATATCAGTGAATCTTGTGTACATGCATGTAATTGTTTCAGTTTGTTCCATGCTAAATAGTTCATATTTATGCACCAAAATATTAATTTTTGATCTTTTGCTTGATTAGTACCCTCATGGGTAACTTCTAATCTATCCCAAATTTCTTTTGCGGAAATATATAGAAATTCGATTAAATTATTTGCATCTAATGAACAATACAAAACATTCATGGCTTTAGCATTGAGCTGAGCCAACTTCTTATCATGTTCATCCCATTCCATTTCCGGTTTAGGAATCACCATGTTATCTACTCTAATTGTGGGTATGTGTGGACCATTAACTATGATTCCCCATAAGTCATAGTCAAGTGCTTGAATAAAAATCTTCATCCTAGCTTTCCAATAACTATAATTAGTTTCATTAAATAAAGGAGGTCGATTAGTGGATTGACCTTCTAAATAAGATGAGCTAGCTTGAGCTGCCATTTGGATCTTTAGCTCTTGATCGTTAGACCAAATTCAAATGAGCACTTGCTCTGATACCAATTGTTGGCCCAGATGGCAACCCAAGAGGGGGGGGGGTGAATTGGGTTCTTAAAAAGTTTAACCTTTTAAAACGATTGGCTTTGGAATACACAAGATTAAGTGTAAGATAAATATTAACCACAAACAAAGAGATAGAGAGAGAGAATCAAAACACAACAAACACAAGGATTTTATAGTGGTTCGATGTATCCAATGCCTACGTCCACTCCCAAGTACCACTTGGGTCCACACTATAATTTACCAGATTACAGCCGAGTTGTTTTACAAGCTTACAACTCAAAACTTGTTGTTTCCCACGGGATCACAACAAACCCAGCTGGTTTTCCGGGATCACCAGCACAAAACCCAAAACCCAAGCTAATCTAGCTTGACCCGAGGTATACTACCTCCACTAATTCAATCCCCCTGATTGAACTAGCAAAAATAAATGGGAATAGAGTTTACAATAACAAACAACTCCTCAAATGAGCAAATATTCAATATAAATAAACAAGGTTAGAAAGCCTATTTGAAGCAGAGTTGATTTGAGCTTTTCTTCTTTTCCTCTTCTCCTTTGAGATGTTGAATCAGGCCTCAGCTCGGATTCTTCACAAAGATTGCAGATGAGATGTTGGGAAAATAGGGCTTTGGCTCTCTTTTTCTTCTTTTGGAAAATCCTCTGATTTTGAACTTGAATGCCTTGGATTTCTCTTTGAGCTTTCTGGAGTTGATGGATTTAAACTTTAACTCTTTCCTCTTTGATTTCTTGCTCTAGACTTCTTGGATTTTTAAGTAGTTTTCTCTCTATTTTTCTCCCCGTTCCCCTTTTTTTTTTCAAATGGACGGACTCCCCTTTTATAGATTCTTCTTTAATCCATGATTAGGTGAAAAACTAGCTGTTATTTGTCCTTGGATTCCTCCTACACACAAGAAAAGTGACCGTTAGAGATTAGGTGAGAAATGTTACCGTTGGAGGCCATTCTGACATTTTGAAAATCCGTTCCTGATAGGTTGGAGTCGGCTCCAACTTTTCAGGTGTCGGCTCCAAGTCGAGTATCTAAAAATAGAAAGTAAAAGTTTGTTGAGGAGTCAGCTCCGAAAAAGGTAAGTGTCGGCTCGTCGTATTCGGGAGTCGGCTCCGGAAAACTGTAAGTGTTGGCTTCAGAGTAGTCCAAAAACATGCTTTCTATTCTTGTATTGGAGTCGCTCCAGAGACTGTAAGTGTCGGCTCCTAAAATCTAGGTGTCAGCTCCGAAACTCTGAGTGTCGACTCCTGACCATACCAAAAATTAGGAAAGCATCTGATCCACCATGGGGTCGGCTCCAGACCTTCTAGGTGTCGACTCCAGGTTCTGAATTTTGAAACATACTTCTGGCAATTGATTCAAAAACGTATTTCTTTATCCTTTTCGATTGATCAAATCTTTTTAAGCCTTGAAACACTTGTTAAATCTATTAGTAATAAAATGAATATATTCATATCTTTTTATTAATCATCAAAATCAATAATTGGGTCAATAGATTTCCTGAAAGAAAAGAGAGAAATTCCAAATCTTCACACTTTCATTTTGAGGAGATTTCCAAGTTTGAAGAAGCAAACAAGCAAGCCCTAGTTCCTATTCTTTATCTGTTCTTCCGAGCTTCAAGAGAATACTCAAGAAAGATCCATTCAAAAGCAAGAAAGAGGAGAAGAATCAAGCCATAAAGATCTACAAATGAGGCTTATATTTCTATCTCTTTGTTTGATTAGTTAACTTGTCTTATTTACTCATTTAAGGAGCAGTTATTGTATCAAACATTCTTATTCTTCTTGTGAACTGAGTCAATCAGGTGATTGAATCAGTTAAGGCAGTTTGCCTTGTGCAAGCAGTTGCTTGTGTGTAAGGTTTTGTGCTGGTGATCCTTGGAAACTAGCTGGGTTCGTTGTGCACCCGGAAAAATAACAAGTTTGAGTTGTGATCTTGTAAAACAACTCTGCTGTAATCAAGGTTGATTATAGTGTGGACCCAAAGGTACTTGGGAGTGGACATAGGTGTAGGTACACTGAACCACTATAAAATTTCAGTGTTTTCCGTGCTTGTCTCTTTGTCTCTTCCTCTTCATCTTCTCCTTGCATATTCTATCTTAACTATTGCATATGTGATTTATTTTAAGTTGGAGGTTTTACTTCAAAAGTGTTTAAAATTTTAAAAGACCCAATTCCCCCCCCCCCCCCCCCCCCCCCCCCCCTCTTGGGTTGCTATCTGGGACAACACTGATCCCTTGGATGGACAAGCCAAAAGACCCAATCTGGGCTGAAGACATATGGATGCCGATGCTGAGGGCTCCTTCCCCCTATAGTGGGATGCTGGGCTGCTAGCCGCTGCCCAGAGACATAGACAGGGGACCAGCAAACTGACACCTCCCCTCATATTGGGGTCCCTCAGTCATCCTGTGAGGGGAGGGGAAATTCATGTAACCCATGGGGACTGCATGTGCTATGAATTTTGGCTGTCCTCATGGCGAACCACAAAGGACACACAGGAAAGGCGTACGTGCGCTCCTCATATGACCTCTGTGGGTAACCCGTGCGCTCTCCATATGACCTCCGGGATACCTCCTCTGAGGATCGTCTGCTCTCAGCAACTTCTCCATCACCCAGCTATTTGGGTCAGGCTGACCTCCAAAAGGGAAACAACTCGACATCTCCGCTCTCAGCCTCAAAGAAAAAGCCATGGACATATCTCTAAGTTATGAAGAGAAAAGGCTTTGAAAAGTGCTTATGCACCATCTTCTCCCCCCTTTTTTTATAGGCAGTCGGGCGGGAGCGGCCATTAAGGAAGGAACCCTTAAATTCGAAACAGCAAAGTCGTGGTGCCACGTGGCACATCGGGACAGAAAGATACATGTCAAGCGCACCAAGCGCACCCCTCAGGTCATTATGGAAGGCAGAAGATCTTCCCACGATTTTGAATCGGGAGCCTTAAATGTGGAAAAACCGCATGCAAATCTCCGAGATATGGACGAGCCTGGGAAATCCCTACTGAAAAAGACGTCCCCCAATGAAAGCCGGATGCTTGTCGCCCATGCAAAGCCAACTCGCCTTGAAAAAGACAAAGCACTGGTAGAGCAATAAAAAGGCACAGAAGCCAAGTACTCCTCAATAAAGACACGCCGCCCCTGCAACATCGACAAAGACCAGGTCAATATCTCCTGCTTTGGCCCGAAGCCGAACCATCTGTTATATTTCGGTCTAAACCAAGACATCGCTTTTTGCTTCTACTTGAAGCCGAGATAGTCTCCTTACTTCAGAAAAAACCGAGGTATCTCTTTTTGATTCGGTAAAAACTGAACGTTCCCTTATCCTCTGGTCCGAACTGAGATAGCTACTCTCGCCCCAATGCTAATGGGACGCTCCTTATGCTTCGACAAAATTGAACGATATATTACACTCCGACTGGAACTTATGAGTTCCCCTTACCTCGGCTAAAACGGGGACACCATACCTTAGTCTCAACAAGATTACCAGAGATCCCCTAAGGGGGTGGTTCGTTCGTGAGACTCACATGATGAGAATGAACATTTCGAAGATGGCAACGGACATAAAAGTTGCGAAAATTCTTTTTATTCATCATAAAAAGAAAAATAAAAGAAAAGAAAAAGACACACGAGCCCTCATTGGGGCTTATCGTCTCCACCGAGCGCTGCCGAGCTCTCCCCACACCACAAACTTAGCTCGGCGGTGAGAATAGCAATTTGTTGCTGGAGAGTCACCACTTGCCCTTCCAGCCGACTGTTGATCTGACGATGGAGCTCGTGCTCCCTCGTGGAGATGGCCAAGTATTATTCGACCATCTTTCGGAGTTGGTCGCGGCTCGTGAGCATCAACAACAGGTCCTCCCTGTCGATAGTTATCGGAACACGGCTCCAATGGAGGCCCCCTCGCAGAGGGGCCTGCCCCCCATGGCCATCATCGTCATTACCTGGCGCTCCAATAGATCCCCCTTCATTTTCAGAAGCCATCCTACTATCCTAAATTTTGGAAGGTCAATAGGAGAAGTGATTAATAATGGCATCCCCCCATCCATATTTAAACTACTTCTGGCGGATATTTCGATCACCCGGGCCATCAACTCCAACGCCACTATCGCGGAAACTCGCCACGCGTCACCGTCTCAGTGGGCGCTCGCAGGAAACAAAGTGTTGCACCCCTCGCCGAAGAGAATCAATAAATAACAATGAGGCGCTCAAGAGTTGCCCCCTTCTTAGGATCAGACTCCCTTCGATCTGCCGGACTCCTTCGAATTAAATATCCTCGAAATAACATGGAAAAGAGGAAAAAGGCACATAATAGAGACAAAGGAAATTTTTGAATTTCATTGAAGTCTTCTATAGACGGCCAACAAAGAGAAAAATAATAATACAAAATTCGAACCGGTCCTCAGTTATCAGGGCACGGGTCCGACCTTAGGGGCATCAGCGGCTGACACTGGAAAAATATGGCTCGGTCCGCCCACTTCGAAGGTGGCCGATCGATGAGCCTCGGGCGCCCCTGTGTCGCTCGGATGGCTCTCCCCCTTTCGATCATCCACACCCAAATCTGCAATTGCATCAGCCCCCAGGAGGGCATCTACGATAATATCCGAGACCTCTTCATATTCGGTCTCTGCTGATAACTCGGTCCCTGGGGTCTGCATGTCATGACCCTCCACCTCAAGGAAAGAGAGGTCCCATTTCGGGTGCTTCCAAGATATCCTGGCTCGAACCTCCTCCATGCCAAGCTGGAATGCCTCAGCACAGGTCGCATCCTGTTCGCCCCGAAGTAGGGCGAGTTGCCTTTCAGTCTCAGCAACCTGACTTCGAAGTGAGGCGATTTGCTTCTCGATCTCAGTGACCTGGCCTTCGAGCTCCAAGCTCCTCCGGCGACTCGACGCCAACTCTCCTTGTAGGGTCTCTAATTGACTTTGGCCCTCGAGTTTCGTCTTCTCCATCTGTAAGCACAAGATTAGTCGGTGCAACAATGAGAAAATAGGGAAAGTTAAAGAGACAATATCGTACCTTCCCCTCCTGCTGGGCTATTCTCTCGGTCAATTCCTTGACCTCGCCGAAGGCCCTCAGCTTATCGGCCTTGACCTGCTTGATCCTATCCTTGAGGTCATTGATTCTCGACTGCCTATTGTTAGCTTCTTCCCTAGACTGGGAGAGCTCATTGTCAAGCTTGGCTATTTTCTCCTGATGCCATTTGATCCTACCATCCCTGGCAATAATGCAATGTTGTAGCTGCCAGATCTTCTCCTCCGTCTCGCTGAGCATTCTATTCAGGCGACTCCTCTCCTCGGTAGCATCTTTCCTTAGCCTGTCCCGACTCTCGTCAAACTGTTTCTTAACAGTTTCCATTTCTCTAGCATGCCTAGATCTGATCTGCAATAGCTCCGAGCATGCTTCGTCATACCTTGTCCGAAGCCCACGTAGCTCCCTAACTTCGAGCCTCAGCCTGGATGCTTCGTTGAGGGTGGCCTAATGCAATCCCCTCGCCTTCACCAAGTTCTCTTTGGTGACGTCCAGAACTCGTTCGAGTTTATCAGATGCCTCCACTCGCAACCGGAGCTTTGCGCTGACTCTCTTGGCCTGGACACTGGCCCCTATTTCCGGTTCAAGCGCTAGCATAGCGCCATGGTGATCAAAGCGCTCTGTGAAACAAAACACAAGTAAGAAAGAGCAATCAAGTCAACCAGAAGGTACCCATTACTCTAGAACAGCAACTCACCCGGGAGGCGTAAGACCTAGTGAGCTCCATAAGGGGAGGTTGTCAATTTCAGGGAGGCGGTGGACATCCTTCGCTACATTCCGTGACAAAATGCGGCATTGATGAGATCCAGGTCCATGAACTCATTCGCCGAGGGACCCGCACTCGAGTACAACGCCGACCTCATCAGGGCAGTGAACGTTGCCTCGATGGTTGGGTCCAAACTATCGGGTTGCTATCCGAAGACCAGTCTGAACAACCTCAGGCTGAGAAGCCTTCAACCGCCTGGCCTCCTTCAGCAAAATTCTGGCATGAGATTCCTCAGATACCTCAGCCAGCCTAGGCGCCAATATCCCCAAAGCCTCAGTGGGAGAAGCTTCGGTTGGAAGATTCTCATCTTGTCCTTCCCTCTCGTCCAAGGGTTCTTCCTCGACCACCGGCATCTGCTCCTCCCCCACGGGCTCCACCGAAGCCTCGATCCTCTCACCAGCTCCTCCAACCACTTCAGGAGGAAGCTCTCTAGCAGGAGACTCTCTCGAGCCTCCGCCACTGTCGGCCCAACATCACTACTCCTTAATCCCTCCGAAGGAGGCCCTTCGACGTTAGGCTCATCCTGAGCCTCGGCAACTACAATCGCCCCCTCCATTTCTCCTACCGAAGCTAGAGACATCTTCTCGCTCGGGGAGGGAACCCTCGGGATACCGACCTCCGCCGAACCTAGCAACAACTCATCTCCAGAAGAGGGGACTGTCGGACAAGCCAACGGAGCCTTGTCCGAGCTGTCCACTATCTCCACCATCGAAGGACAAGGGATCTCAGCGATCCTCCCTGAGTCCTCCTTTGCTCTCTGCTCCTCCGTTGCGACTATCATTTCTTCCCCCAACCGAGAAAATCCCTCTCTCATCGCCGGCGCTCCCACCTTCTCTTTCTTCGGTGACAAGGAGCACGGTTAACCTTGACTCGCCTAGCCTCCAGCGAGTGCTCTTCAGAAAGGCAAACCTTCTTCTCAGACTTGCATCTTTCCCCACTACCGGTCTCTCTTGGGCGCTTGCCCAACTCCTTCTTTATACGGCCCGCCAGCGCAGATCTCTTGCTACAAGCACAGTAGGAGAACAATCAAACCGAGATATACTTGCTCGAATGAAATCAATAGAAAGGGAAAAAAGGAGAGGACTTACCTTGTGTGTCGGTTGGGCTAAGCCCAGCAGCGAAAAGAGCCTCCTCCGATAGTAAGTCATTAGCTGAAAACATCCGACCATCATGAAGGACCTCTAGGTCCTCCTTCTCCTGTTCGGATAGAGCTGGATGCGCTTCCATGTCCCTACAAAGTTTTTCCATCCCCGCGGGAAGTTGGAGCCGATGTTTTCCTTGGCAATAAAAAATCGGACCTTCCACTCCTTTATAGACGACGGCTTATCCGTTATCATCTTGAACAATCTCCGAGGTCCAATATAGGACCACTCTAAGTTCCTCCCAGACATCAGATAGTAACAGGCATGGAACAGGGGAAGATTTGCTGTTACCTGAACCTGGCTACACATCGAGATAAACGCGATGATACTGTGCCAGCTGTTAGGAGCCACTATTGTTGGACAGATGTTGTAAAACCTCATAATCTCCTTCACCATAGGGTGAAGGGGAAACCGGAGGCCTGCCTTCAGGCTATCTTTATAAAGAAAAATCCCATGCTCCCGTTCCTGCGAGACCCTATGCTCAGGTTCCGGCAATCGCAAGAGGACATCCGAAGGAACGCCATACTTCTGGCGTATTCTCCCCAAGTCCTCGGCAATAATCTCTGAAACCATATCGCTGGGACTCACCATGCTGCTAGGTCAAAAGGGACACCGAATGGGGTTACAGAAGAAGCAAGGGAACGAAATTATTCAAGAAGAAATGAGAAAGTGCTGCAGACAGGAATGGCGCTGCTTCGACTTTGCTTTCCCCCAAAAGAAACCACTTCAAAAGGAAGATAAGGCATCTCAACCGAGGTACCCAGAACCGCCATCGCAGGCACCATGAAAATTGGGATTTGCTATGTGGCGCTTCCCCGACTGTTGTCCCTAAGAAACGATAGATCCATCCCGTAAGGGTAGGGCGGCCGCATGACATTAATTAGGGCATCATTACGTAGGTTGTCAAATTTAGATCCCTCCATCCAGATCGTGCCACCTGGGGCTATACTCCCTACGCCCAAACCTATGCTTCGAACTAGGGAGTGGAGGGCATGTGTTGAGAGATAAAATCGTCATTGCATTGATAACCATGCAAGGGGTTATGATCAGCCCTAACTCCCACTCGCTGCGCGGTGCCCGTAAGAAATGAACCAACCATTATACCTCGATGGATCGAGGCACCTTAGCCCCTCGGCGAACTAAGGATTCCCCGGGTACGAATTACATCTCTATGCCTCGCTAGCCGAGCTATCCCTATCTCTCTGTCCCAGCCCAAGTGATCCCTATCTCTCGGCTCTAGCCCGAGCTATCCCTATCTCTCGGCCCCAGCCTGAGTGATCTCTATGCCTCGCTAGCCGAGCTATCCCTATCTCTCGGCCACAGCCCGAGCGATCTCGATGTCTCGATCCTAATCCGAGCGATCCCTATCTCTCGGCCCCAGCCCGAGCGATCCTATGTCTCGGTCCTAGGCCGAGCGAACCATATGTCTTGGTCCTAGTCTGAGCGATCCCTATCTCTCGGCCCTAGCCCGAGCGATCCATATCTCTTGGCCCAAGCCCGAGCGGTCCATAACTCGGCCTGCCCGAGCGATATCAACACCTCTGCGGAATCAAGCCGTCCTTACGCTCAGCTTACTCCTTTGTCATACCTCGGTAAACCGAGCCTTTCCATACTTCAGCGGATCAGGTCATTCTCTTGCCTCGACCCGACCGAGGCACTCAGGCACCTACCTTTGCGGAACCACGATGACCAAACAAGGATCTACATAGGCAATCATGCCTATACTACCAGAAATGGCCTAGAGCCTATATGATCGCTGAATCTCAAAGTGCCGGATAGCCCTCTCGGCCGTCGATCCTCTAACTAACAAGATACGGATCCCACGGCCTCACAACAGCCTGATTCGAATCAGCCTCGAATTTCAATAACTTTCAGACCTCCTATGATATGCTCAAAAAATCAGGTGATCGCCTATAAATAGCACGGTCCTAGATTCCCTCAGGTAAGGGCATTCCTAACGCATTCTCAACACTACTCTCACTCTATCTCTGCTCACCCCTTTCTGCCATTAACGCTCTCTGCTCGGAGCTCCCAAAAGGCCATCCTGGAGGGACTCTTCAGCGAGAGCCTTCTTCCCATATTTGTTCGTTGTTGATCTCCGCTGACTTGAGCGTCGAAGGGTCTTCCGTAGAGGGCCACCCTCAATGCCTCTCGCATGAGGGCTGTTTTTCGGTCCGCCCAGGAGGAGCCCAATCTGAAGCTCGACTGCGCCCGAGTCGGAGGACAGATTCCAGCAACAATAGAGAACAAGGATTGTGGATGATCAGAATTCAAGGCGTTCCCATATTGATTCATGGAGTGTTTTGAAGAAAGAGTTGAAAGATCAATTCTTGCCTTGCAATATGGGGTGGATTGCAAGAGAGGGCCTTAAAGAAATTGAAGCAAAATTGATCAGTTAGAGAGCATGTAAAAGAATTCAGCTGTCTTATCTTGGACATTGTGAATATGTCAGATGAAGATAAACTGTTTAATTTCTTGTCAGGTCTTCAACCTTGGGCACAAGCCAAGTTGAGAAGACAAGGTGTAAAGGAGCCTCCCTGTTGGCCATGCTGCCTTTGATCCTTGGCACATCTACTTTGCACCATACCAACGGCTATGCACATCATGCGCCCCAAACCTTGGCATGCTGCTCGGTGCCATGCGCATGGCCAACCCCCTTGGCCACTCCCTGGCCAAGTTTGCGGGCCTGTGCGGCATCCCTCTACACGATGCCACCCAAGCCTGGCAGGTCCCTCCTGGCCTGCCTTTCTCATCGCACCTGCATGGCGGGCTGTGTCTAGGCCCTCCCGCTAGGTGCCACTATTAGGGTGTAACTTCTCTCACCTGAGCATTATGTCACCGCCCCAATAATGCGCACGGCCAGGAGGGCCATAGCGCAGCCCATGACACGCAGCGTGGGGAGTTTGACCATGCGATAAGATGCGCATGTCCAACCAAGGGACCGGCGAGCCCCATACTCAGTCAGACACAGCGGTGCGGGTTGGGGATCAAGCACCGAGGCCGAATGCGGACTCATTTTTCCAGACGCGATGGCACATGGAGTCGGCATCAAGTTAGCCCAGATTTCAGCAAGGAAGCACGGCCAATGAAGACCGAGACATGCCACTTGTTGCATGGAGGCTGGCCCAGCCACACGTGCCGGCACACAGGCCAGCCTGGCAGCGCACATAGGCAGCCTGGCCTGCAGGTGCTCGCAGGCCAGCCCTGCCATGCGCGCAGGCCAGTCTGGCCTCGCAGGCAAGCACGCGCCCAGGTGCAAGGGCATGTGCTTTGCCTGACGGGGCGCGCACATGAGGGATCGGCAGCTTGGTGGATGCCAGACTGGCGTGCCCGCGCCCAGGCATGCCCCCATCCGATGGCCAGGTTGGCACCCGATATGGCCCAAACGCGATCGCAGGCGGCCAGCCTGGCGCTCGCATCGCATGCGATCGGGCGGGCAGGTGGGCGCTCGCAGGCGAGCAAGCGCCCAACCGTTGGCACTCGCCAAGCGGGTGAGCGTCCGACTGATGGTGCCCAAACATGCACCCGCGCCCAACGCATGCCCAAGCGCCCAGCGCCCAAGCGCGCAGCCAGACTAGCATGCGGCCAGGCTGGCGCGCGCCCAGCCTGGCCAAACGCGTCCTCCACGTGGCCAAGGGCAATTTTGACACCAGCTTGCAAAAGTGCGGTATTTCCTTTGGAGCTTTCTTTGAGGCGGTGGGTTAGCAACAATCTTGGCCCTCCATCCAAGCATCCAACGGCCAAGATGGGGGCACATAAGATGAAGACTTTTGGGTGGTGGTTTTGAGGCGGTGATGGGCTACACAGTTTCTACACGGGATGAGGGTGGCCAAGGCAATAAAAAGAAGGGCATGGGTCTTCATGGAGGGCAATCCATAAGCATCTTCTATCTTCCACTTTGGACAAAAGAGAGGAGAGAGAGAAGATACGATCGGAGTCGTTAAGGAGTTTCCTACGGGCGATCAACATGGGTTACAAGTAAGTGATCTTGTAGCCTAAGGCAAGGTGAGCAGGAGAGATCTGTGTGGGGTTTCTTGTAGTGATACGGTACGGGTTTATCTTGTATCCTCTTGGGATTGTTATTAATCGAAGGGGTTGGGGTATGTTACCCTGTACATGCTTGTGTTGGGCTTGGGCGTATGAGTTGTATTGTGGGTACTTGTTGCTTTAGGAAGGAGGAGGCCTGCGGCTAACCTCACCCTATTCCTACATGCACTTCTACTCTAACGAGAGTTTGACTTAGCACTCGGCGTGCTAAGGCAGTCCCTAGCTAGGACGCTTCCATACTTAGAAAAAAAATTAGCCTATACCTGGCCGAATGACAAGAGGGTATTAGAGCAAGAATATCATAGCTGCATTCGAATCAACATCCACAAGGAGCGAGATTCTTCTTTTGTGCTTTGAACAACCGCAAACATGGTGAATCATAATGATCGAATAGTAAGGCTCGAGGCTATTGTCGGGACCCCTCCAGAAGATGGATTTACAGATCTAGTTACCCGATCTCTGGAGCAGGAGCAGCTGATCAATCAGATCAGCAGACGATCTCAGCAACCCCAGATCATGGAGCTCTTCCAATGAAGGTTAGTAAGACGGACGTGATGCCGCATTAGAGGAGGTTCTGAATGCATCAAGGAGCTAGGAGATGAAGTTGATGCACTCCGATGAGAGCGCACATGCCAGCCCCGTGCGGATCAACCACCTCTATCCCAGATCCGCATACCTAATCCAAAACCCTTCAGCAGCGCGCGCAATGCCAAGGAACTGGAGAACTTCGTATGGGACATGGAGGAGTATTTCTTAGCAATGAACATACGGAAGCACAACGTATCCGACTCGCCAGCAATTCCTTGCTGGTGATGCCAAGCTATGGTGGCACTCGCAGCGTGGAGGATCGAAATGCCGGTAGGCTAGGAATTACAACTTGGGAGGCCTTCAAAGAAGAGTTGAAGATTCAGTTTCTCCCTCACAACGTCACATGGGTGGTGAGGGACCAACTAAAGAAGCTGAAGCAGATAGGTTCCATCAGAGACTATGTTAAAGAGTTCAGCTCATTACTATTTGATATACCAGACATGTCAGAAGTCGACACGCTATATAATTTTTAGTTAAGGTTGCAGAATTGAGCGCAAATGGAGCTGCGAAGGCAAGGAGTGAAAGATCTCAATTTGGTGATGGTTGCTGCCGAGAGCTTCGTCGACTTTCGTACCACTACACCTACCCCCTCCCTTGGCAAGCAGAAAGCCAAAGCCAAGGAGGGCAAGACGTCTCATCCCAAGAAGCAAGGGAAGAAGAAGACGACAGCCCAAAAAGAGAAGGGAACCACTTATCAGTCCAAGGATACCACGACCAAATCTGAGCAGCCCTAAGGCTGTTTTATCTGCGGAGGTGCACATCAGATGCGCGACTGTCAGAAGAATGGGAAGCTCATGGCCTTGATCTCCCAACTAGCCGAAGAATCCAGCGACTCAGAGGGACCCTCCTGGATAAACCCATTACAAGCTATTAATGCGCTTGTCACCAAGAAGCCGCCATCCTGCAAAGGACTTCTTTATGTTTCGATGAAGGTCAATGGCCGCGAACTGAGGGCCATGATTGATACGGGTGCCACCGACAACTTCTTCGTGGAAGACGTGGCAAAGGAGTTAGGATTGAAGACTACCACCACTGCAACCATGATCAAGGCCATCAACTGAAGGCAGTGAGGGTGAATGGCCTTGCAAAGGCTGATCTAGAAGTCGGCCCCTGGAGAGGGTCATGCAGCTTTTTGGTGATCCCACTCGATGATTTTCATATCATACTTGGCCTGGAGTTCTTCAAGGCAGCCAAGGTGATGATCATTATACATATAAATGACATGCTGATTGGCATGGAGGACAGCATCGGATTCATCTCAGCATTGCCATNATGCGCGACTATTAGAAGAAGGGGAAGCTCACGGCCTTGATCTCCCAATTGGTCAAGGAATCCAGCGACTCAGAGGGACCCTCCCGGGTGAACCCGTTGCAAGCGATTAATGCGCTTGTCACCAGGAAGCTGCCATCCTGCAAAGGGCTTTTTTATGTTTCGGTGAAGGTCAATAGCCACCAGCTGAGGGCCATGATTGATACGGGTGCCACCGACAACTTCATCGCGGAAGACATAGCGAAGGAGTTAGGTTTGCAGACTTCCACTGCTGCAACCATGATAAAGGCCATCAACTCGAAGGCAGCGAGGGTGAATGGCCTTACAAAGGCTGATCTAGAAGTCGGTCCCTGGAGAGGGCCGTGCAGCTTTTTGGTGATCCCACTTGATGATTTTCAGATCATCCTTGGCCTGGAATTCTTCAAGGCAGCCAAGGCAATGATCATTCCACATCTCAATGGCATGCTGATAGGAGAGGAGGACAGCATCGGTTTCGTTTCAGCATTGCCACCAGCCGCTAAGGAAGAGAGCAGCGGTCAGTCAACCGTTGCAAAGCAGAAGATGGCCAACACCAGTTCGCGCACAGTTCCAGATAGCGGGCTGATATCCGCTAAGCAGCTCAGCAAAGGCCTAAGGAAAGGAGACTAGACATATATCGCAGCACTAGTCCAGGTTCAGCCCGAATCGAAGGACGCAGAGGAGGTGCCCGCGCAGGTGGGGGAGATACTACAGGAGTTCGCCGATCTCATGCCCGACGAGCTACCAAAGGAATTACCGCCACGGCGCACGCACGACCATCGAATCAAGCTGGAGCCCGGAGCCCGTGCCCCGGCAAAGGCCCCCTACCGCATGGCCCTGTAGAACTGAAGGAACTGCGCACTCAACTGGATGAGTTACTGGCCGCGGGACTGATTCAGCCATCCCGCGCCCCTTTCGGAGCACCGGTTCTTTTTCAGCGCAAAAAGGATGGATCTCTGCGCATGTGTGTGGACTATCGAGCCCTCAACAAGGTCACCGTGAAGAATCGCTACCTGGTGCCCAACGCAGCAGATCTGTTCGACCGTCTTTCGAAGGCAGAATACTTCAGCAAATTGGATCTACGCTCTGGATACTGGCAGGTACGTATTGCGCCAGGTGATGAATCAAAGACGACGTGTGTGACCCGGTACGGCTCATTTGAGTTCCTGGTCATGCCCTTTGGCCTGACAAACGCACCAGCTACCTTCTGCAATCTCATGACAGACGTCCTATATGACTTTCTGGATGACTTTGTCGTAGTCTATTTGGACGACATAGTCATTTACAGCGGTAGCCTGCAGCAGCATGTTGAGCACTTGAGGCGAGTTATGCAGCGACTTCGGGAGCATTGCCTCTACGTCAAAAGGGAGAAGTGCGAGTTTGCACGTACCGAGGTCCATTTTCTTGGACACATCGTTTGCCATGGCGTGATACGGATGGACAGCGCCAAGGTCCAGGCCATCCTGGACTGGTCGACACCTGCTACAGTGAGCGAGCTCCGATCGTTCCTAGGACTCGCAAACTATTACCGGAGGTTCATCAAAGGGTACTCGGCCATCGCAAGCCCTTTGACCGATCTGCTCAAGAAGGAGCGAAGGTGGATCCTTTTGAAGTGCACACGGACGCATCCGACCATGCGCTTGGTGGAGTCTTGGTCCAGGCGGGACATCCAGTAGCATATGAGAGCAGAAAATTCAAGGATGCCGAGACACGGTATTCGGCGCACGAGAAGGAGATGATTGCTGTGATACACTGCTTGGAGGTATGGCACTATTACTTGCTCGGAACTAAATTCAAAATTGTTACCGACAACGTCGCCAACACCTACTTTAAGACCCAGCGCAAGTTGACGCCCAAGCAAGCTCGTTGGCAAGAATACTTGGCGGAGTTCGACTTCGATTGGGAGCATCGGCCAGGACGTCAGAATCAAGTGGCCGATGCCCTCAGCCGCCAAGTCGTACAGGAGTACGTGGCCGCGGTGGTGACCATGCAGTCAAGCGTTATAGAGCGTATCCGCGAGGCAGCGCAGGCAGATGCGGCATACGCCAAGCTAATGCATGATGTGACGAGCGGACTGGTGCAGTGCTTCTGGATCAAGGACGGCTTGCTTCGCGCACCTGGAGGCAGGCTAGTCGTGCCGAAGAATGAAGCTTTACGGCGCAACTTATTAAAAGAGTTCCATGACTCAAGGTGGGCAGGACATCCGGGCATGGAGCGGATGTATGCCCTGCTATCTCGTGGCTTCTACTGGCCAAATATGTGGAGAGACGTGGAGGCCTATGTGCGGAGTTGTCTGATCTGCCAGATGGACAAAGTGGAGCGCAGGAAGCCAGCAGGACTACTGCAACTGTTGCCCGTCCCAAGCCGACCATGGGCATCTGTTTCCATGGATTTCATAGTGGGATTTCCGGAGGTGGATGGCAAGTGGACCATCTTTATAGTGGTGGACAGATTTTTCAAGTATGCTATCTTCATGGCGGTACCAGACCCATGCATAGCCGAGACGTGCGCGGCGCTATTCTTCACCCATGTGGTCAAGATCTTCGGTTTGCCCGGAGATATCATCAGCGACCGTGACGTCTGATTCATGGGTAAGTTCTGGACCACGCTTTTCCAGACCGTGGGCACGGAGCTTAAATTCTCCACAGCATATCACCCTCAGACGGACGGCCAAACCGAGCGGGTGAATGCATTGCTCGAGGAGTATCTGCGGCACTTCGTCACCGCAAGACAACGAAACTGGCTTGAGTTGCTGGACGCAGCACAATTTTCCTACAATCTAAACCGGTCTTCAGCAACAGATCAAAGTCCAGCAGAGTTATGCCTAGGCTACCAGCCTAGGACGCCCTTGGAGGTTGCACGACAGTATGATGGCCCATGTCCAGCGGCGCATCTATTTGCAAGGGACAGGACCGAAAACATCGCTAAGGCGCGTGACAGCCTTGTGCGGACGGCTATACAGATGAAGCTGCGCGCAGACAAGCATCGATGACCAGTAGAGTACCAGGTGGGCGATCTTGTGATGTTGAAGATTACGCCCTATCTTTGGAGGAAAGCGACCAAGCGAAAGTTCCACAAAGGCCTTTTGCCAAGGTATGACGGACCCTTCAAAGTACTCAGACGGGTGGGAGAAGTAGCTTACAAACTGGCCTTGCCGGCCAGACTAAAGATTCATCCAGTCTTCCACGTTAGCTTCCTCAAACCATACCATGGAGACCTGGTTGCAGACAAGTTAGAGAACCCAGGCAGGATGCGCCCTGCCATCCGACCCAAGTTCGCAAGGAAGATTGCAAGAATTTTGGCGGACCGAAAGGTGGGTACGAGTCAAGGACCCCAGTACACGGAGTATCTGGTATAATGGCATAGAGAGGATGTTTCCGATGCCACCTGGAGGCGAGTAGAAGAACTTTGGCAGTTCAAGGAGGACATTCAGACCTACGTGAGGGCGAGCGCGATGGGGACGTCGACATCTTCAGGTGGGGGAGGATTGTCACCGCCCCAGTGATGCGCACGGCCAGGAGGGCCGTAGCATAGCCCACGGCGCGTAGCGCAGGCAAGGTAGGTGGCCGAGGACTTGCCAGGACGGAGTTTGACCGTGCCACGGGATGCGCACGTCCGTCCATGGGGCCGGCAAGCCCCATACTTAGTCAGACACATGGCGCGAGGTTGGTGATCAAGCGCCAAGGCGGATGCGGACTCATCTCCCAGACGCGACGGCACGCGGAGTCGGCATCAGCAAGCTCAGTTTTCAGCAAAGCATGTGTGGCCGAAGAAGACCCGGAGCCATCCATTAGCGGCCGACGCCCAAGCGCGCCCAGGCACGCCCGACGCGCGCCCAGGTGCGCGCGCCCCATGGCCAGGCGCGCCCAGGCGCGCGCCCAGGTGCGCATGCCCCACGGACAAGCACGCCTAGGCACGCGCCCAAGCGCGTGCCCAGCGCCCAGACGTGCGCCTAGCGAACTGTTACGCCCAGAATCAGCCTGCAACCGCTCAGATCTTCCTGCTCTGATTTTTGGGGAATAAAATCGTCCTTATCTGATAAAATCGAAGCCTTATCTTATGGATAAGATTTGGGGATCCAACCAGCAGATTTGGATAAGGAAAATCAGTCATTATCTACATCTAACTAACTCAAGATATGGATAAGATTTTGGGGGAGTTTGTTACAGATATCTGGACTCTTATCCAAAGCAATCGGTGGAGAGATTTTGGAGGCAGATTTGGACGTCCAAAGCAGCTGCAACGAATCTCCTAATCAGCCTGCACAACCGGCCATCTAGAGATAAGATTTGAAGTGGATCAAGCGGTGCTTTACTTGGACGGTGCATTATAGATAAGGTTGCAAGGAGATAAGGCGGGGATTCAAAAGTGGCGTGCATGGAGATAAGGCCAAGGACGGCAGCTTTGGATGAGGCGATGGCTCAACCTTATAAATAAGAGGGAGGTCTTCGTGAGGGAGAAATCAATCAACACAACAACACACGGAGAGGTATCAAAGGAGATCCTATCCAGCCGGCTATCAAGAAGGTGGGCGGCATCTTCTAGTCTCCACCACTTTGGGCGAGAAGGAGGAGAGAGAAGATACGATCGGTGCCGTTGAGGAGCTTCCTACGGGCGATCATCTACGGGTTACGGGTGAGTCATCTTGTAGCCTAAGGGCAAGGTGAGGGAGAGATCGTGAGAGATTTCTTGTAGTGCTGCGGCACATATTCATCTTGTTTTCCTCTTAGGATTGTATTAATCAAAGAGGTTGGGGTAGTGTTGACCCCGTACATCTTGTGTTTGGGGCTGGGCATTGTCTGTGATTACTTGTTGGGGTTTTTGGGGTTCCTGTAAGGGGAGGTCTCATCAACCTCATCCTACTAGTTGTGCGCAACAACTCTGAGAGAGAGAGGCTGACTTAGCACGAGGCGTGCTAAGGCTGGTCCCCTGCTAGGACGCTTCTGTACTTAAAAAAAAATAGTCTATACCTAGCCGGGTGACATATGTCATGCCCATCACCTAAGGGACATGCATGTCATGGTCGAGCCTAGGATAGAGTCTGACAAGAACTTTCTAAAGTCACCAGTAAGTTAAGTGGTAGCACCTATCAATAAATCTACCATGCAAAGCACTGAAAATTGAATCCATTATACTGTATTTCTTTTCTTTTCTTCAAGAAACTTGTTTACATAAAAGAATGCGTAAGAAAGGAGGGGGCAAAAAAAAAATAAATAAGGCAACTTAGACATGAAAAATTTTGGCCGAGGCTCCTGTGGATGGACCTAAAGTTATGGTCCTCGATTCAGCCACAGGGCCCACCTTGTTTATGATCCTTCATGGAACATGATGTTAAACAATGACACATAATTCTTTCAATTCTACACCGATTGGCCAAGACACATTGGCGTGGTGGGGTAAGGCAAACAAGGCAACGGCATGCAAAAATGAAACTGGCACACAAGTTTAGCAGCTGTTATGATGAGCGGATCTAGGCACGCAGCAAATTTGGTAATCCATGCCAGGAGCAAAAAGTGGAAGCCTGCCAAGCGTACAAGTGCACATAGATTTGACAGTTCGAGCCAAGGATGACGCGCATAGATTTGGCAGTCCGAGCCAAGGATGGTAGGCAGGCAAGTGTGGCGCACAGAGATGAAAAGAACCAAAACAAATTTTTGTAGCTGTCAGGACCTTTCTCTTAATAAAAGAATCAGAAACCTCCGTGAACGTAGGCAAAATGCCAAACTACGTAAATCTTTGTGTTTTGTGTTTGATTGCTCTTTTCTTATTTATTTTCTATATTTAGATTAATTCTTATTCACGTTCCACGAGTTCTACGGTAGTTTATTTCACAACAATTGGTATCAGAGCACAGGCTAAGTGGGTAGATTGAGAGCGCACGCCAAGTTCGACAAGTTCAATGGCAAAAAAAAATTTTCTCTATGACAGATGAGGATGAATGATCTATTGACTCATATGAAGGTTCACAAGGCTTTAAAGGGACAGAAGCCCACTAACATGGAAAAAGATGATTGGCAGAACATGGAGTCAATCGTCTTTAGTACAATCCAGATGTGTTTGGCAGATTTAGTAGTATATGATGTAATCAATAAGAAAATAGCAAAGGGTTTATGGACAAAATTGGAAAGCCTATTCATGTCCAAGAATGCCATCAATAAGCTATTCCTGAAACGCTATCTATTCAGTTTTAGAATGGATGAAGGTGGAGACCTAGAAGATCGCATAGCCTAGTTCAACCAAAACGTTAGTGATTTATTATGCGTGGATATGAAAATTGATGAGAAAGATAAGGCTCTAATGCTTATATGTTCTTTGCCGTCACCGTTTAACCAATTTAACACGACATTGTTATATGGAAAGAAGATGCTAGACTATGATGAGGTAGTGCAGGCTCTTAGGTCCCATATGTCAATGCAAAAGTTGGAGACAGAAAACTCATAGGCTGAGGGTTTGTTAGTCACTTCAGAACGTGGCAAGGGCAGAGAAAGAAACAGGAAGCAGAAGAGAGGAAAGTCTAGGGGCAGGTCCAAGTCAAGGGTGTCAAAGCAGGAGTGTTTCAAGTGTCACCAGAAGGGTCACTAGAAGAAAGATTACTCTCTATTGAAGAATCAGTGAGCTGATAGGAAGGATGCAGCTTCAAGTTCAGCTAGTATTGCTACAGATGCTTCAGAGAAGGAGGATCTTTTGGTAGCCTCGTCGAAAGGTAATGACTCACTATTTGACACATGAACATTGGATTCTGCATGCTCATCACATTATATGGCATATAGGGATTAGTTCCATAGTTATAAGGCCTGTGATGCTGGTAGTATGACATTAGGTGATAATTATTCTTGCAAGAATGTGGGGATTGGTAGTGTTAGAATTAAGATGTTTGATGGTATAATCAGGACATTGAAGAATGTAAAACATGTCCCTGAATTGAAAAAGAACTTGATTTCTCTAGGACAGTTAGAGAAGCAACTGTGTGGTTTTTTAGCAACTTCGAATAGTGGAATTCTTAAGATTTCTATAGGTGCTATGATTGTGATGAAGAAAAAGTGGATAAAAAATAATTTGTACGGCTATTGGATAGTACAGTTATTGGTAATGGGTCTGTGTATTCATCAATAGAGAATAGCTCGGAAACCTTCAAACTCTGGCATATGCGGTTAGGGCATATCATTGAGTTGCAAGAACTACAGAAGAGAAAAATGTTCGATGGGATTACACGGTGTCAAGTTGGGTTCTATGAATTCTGTGTTTATGATAAATAGAATAGGGTTTAGTTCAGGTCCTCCTCACAGAGAAGCAAGCAGGTATTAAAGTATGTTCACTCAGATATCTAGGGTCCAGCACAAATTGCAGCAAAAGGTGAGCCAGGTATTTTGTGACATTTATTGATGATTTCTCTCGAAGCTTTCGGTGTACTTTATGAGGGAGAAAAGTGATGTCTTCTCTAGATTCAAGAAGTGAAAAGCTAGTGTTGAGAAACAGACAGGGAAGAGTGTGAAGTGCTTAAGGTTTGATAACGGGAATAAGTACAATCTAATGAATTCACAAGGTTTTACAAGAAAAAGGGTATTGAGAGGCATTTCACAGTTCCTAAGACACCTCAGCAAAATGAAGTTGCAGAAAGGATGAACATGATACTATTAGAGAGAGCCAGAGCTATGAGATTACAGACAGGTTTATCCAAACAGTTTTGGGCAGAAGCAGTGAATACAACTTGTTTTATTGTTAACAGATCACCTTCAGTGAAGTTAGAGAAAAAGTCTGTAGAACAGGTGGACAGGTAAGAATGTTAATTATTCTGTACTCAAGGTTTTTGGGTGTCCAGCTTATGCCTTAATCCCTAATGATGAGAGAACAAAATTGGATTCGAAGCAACTTCTGTCAGCCATGCATTGCCCAAAAAATTCAGGCTTCGTGGACTGGTTCCTGTTAGCAAAATCCTTCTGGGCATTGATGTCAAGAATCAAATCTATCACAGGGCAAGAATAGACCATTTTTTATCTATAGGATATTATGAGCACTTAAAAAACACTGGAATACGGTTTTAAGGACATGTTTACTATTGCTTAAAAATAGAAGTTGCAAAACCTGAGCTTCTAGGTTCTCCTCTTTTTGTAAGAGAGCAACACCAAACTCCCCCAAGATCAAGGTGAGTAAAAACACAAAACAGATGAACAAGTTAAGCTGCCAGCTGCTTAGGTCACATGCTTCAAGTAATCAACATCAAGACAAAATTAGCCTACAACTCCAAACCTTATTTTTCCATATGGATGCAAAAGTATAGGCATTCTTCCATGTATGCCCACCTTTTATTCATCACTTCATTCCCATAAATGCATTTGTTTCGACAATCATGCGATGTAACGCAGCATTCATCAATCCATCTTAAACGTATATAAACCACAGAGTGCAATACACGAGCCCCCCATAAAGAGAACCACGAACCATTCCATTAGTAAGCTATGAAGATATGATTCACAAGTCTAATCCTGAGCAAAATCACATGATAATATCATTTTAATAAGACATGATATTGAAATCTTGTTATAAGACATGTTATTAAAACCGTACTATATAAACACAGCAGGCAGTCAAATTAATATTGAGGACTTTGTTACACTTTCAATTTCAAGAGAGTTACGAACTGATCCTACTGAATCTCTGTTTTACAACTGCTGTCCAATTATCCGGTCGAATTACCAAAATTCGGGGTCCAAATAAATGTAAGATCTAACAACTTATCAAATCTGTATGAATTCCTGACTGTGAAACTGCAAATGCCTTCTCATGTGTATGACTTTTTCTCTTCAAAAAATGAGTTAAGACTTCAACAATGACAACCATTAAGCTGAAATCCTTAATTTCACTATGATAAATTGAGAGAACATTGAAGAAGAATACAGTGAAACTGCAATAATTCAATGCGTGATACAATCTTTAAGATATGGATGTGTGTAATTCACATACCGATTCCATAAATGTCTATATCTGCTGATGGTCAACTTTAGCCATGGTTTCAAATTCCCACTGTAGTGCACCGTAGCTGCACTCTCTATCAGCCTAGCATCAATGTCCAAGTCATATCCCAATCCTAGAACATGCCATCTCCGGTCAAGCGGTTCCATCAGCCCATAAAATGCAAGAAGGCCAGGAGGAAGCGTGCCCGTCTTCCAGAGCATCCCATCAGCATTCTGCTCCTGCCAGTGGTGATACCGTGCGGTCACGTTTGCTTTCTTCCATGCTATCAGATCCAAGATGTTCATCCCAAATGCCCACCCACATGCTTGAGGATCAAATTTTGAGCTAATCAGTGGATTGGAGAAATTAAGATATTTGTAGAACCGATGGAATGCCTCCAGGCAAGTTTCCACAGCTCCAATTACATTCCCATGCAATTCCACTGAAAATAGAGGGGTTAGATCCTTCTGCACCACAACATCATCGTCAAGAAACAGAACCTTCTCCAAAAGTGGGTGTATTTGTGGGATGTAGAAGCGCAAGTGGTTCAACAATGAAGCAAAATTTGGGTTTCTGGACTTTGTTTCCCCATGCTGATCTACTGAATCACCCATGAAGTAATAAGCCTGGGTTCCTGCTTCTGATAACCGTTTAACCAATGGAGAGTATGAGGCATTCAACCAAGAGAACTCTTTTATTCTACGAACTTCTATGGTACATCCTTTAAAGTCATTCCTAAGAAACCAGGTCATCATGGCCCGGTAGTTGACCTCATCAGTGACCACATGAAACACAAGCAGTTGAGGGTGCCCGGCATTAGAGACGGTGGAATTTACAACCACTGAAGTTGCCAGCACATTATCAGAGAATATACAGAAATGGTATAAGTTGTTGTCCACAAGCTGAGGTAAGTTCCTACGCTCATCTGCAAGTTTTCTGAGCGCTGGATCTCCAAACCACTCTTCTGTCAGTTTTATGTTCAAACAGTGGAGACTTTTTGGCACAGCTTCGGCAGCCAGTCGACCAAACTCTGCACTCTGCATTGTCGCTGCATTTGCACGCTCTTCAAGGGCATGGGCATGGTTCTTCAATGTTGTTATCATAGTGCTGATGTCATGGTGGGAGTCTTGGGCCTTAAATATCAGCTGTGCTATGCGACTGACTATGGGATGAGCTTCTTCTTGGGTGATGGGCTTCCCTCTCACAGCTGCTTGAGAGAGCAACCGTTGGCAATTTCGGATCTGTGAACTAAGCTCCCAAGCAAGCTGAAAGTTGTTATGCTCTTTTGCAATAACTGCATAAGCCTTGGCAAGTGTCATTTGATCAGCTAACTGTCTGGCAAAAGATGTACTGCTTAAAAGCTCTAGTGTGATATTTAAACTTCTATGAAGGTCATCTTCTATCACTGGACCCTTGTCCTGAAAATTGTAGAAAAGGCATGAGGTGAGGCAGTCTGCAAAAGAAAGCAAATTATAGAAATTGCAAGATGTGGCACATTATAAAGTCCTTATGACTTATTTGGTACATGTAAGACAAATTGAGGAGGAAACTTACACTACTGATAGTTTCGGCAAAGACTAGCAAGTCATTGTACCAAAGCATTTCAAAGGGTTCAATAGAAGACAACATAACTCAATAGTCACTGCAAACAGCTGTCACATGCTTAAGCACTGCAATGGTGAACTAAGCCACTCCATAGAATAGATGGCCTGACAAATGGAAAATACTCATTTTACTTCCTGGACATCATGTTCTATAAAGCGGTCAAAGCCTGAACTATGCCACTGAAATTGATTGTAAGAAATCAAGGCAAGCAAAAGGCTATTTGATGTCATGCCTAGCCACATTGTAATTGTGTAAGGAATTTATGCAAGCAAAAGACTTTTGTTAACACTTAACTGCAACCAGATCGAAATTGAGCCTTCTGATTGAGGAGATGATTCAACATTCACGAATCAGACTAATCAATAGACCTGGATTGTCTCAATGTCTCTACCCAATAATAAACTTATTAAGGCCATCATAGTGATTGTTATGCTAACAGATAAAGCAGTGAGGTATTCAGTCCTTTCTATATTTCCTTTTCCTTTTTCTCTTGAATAAGCTGTCCAAATTTACAAAACTTGCAAAAAAAAAAAAAAGGAGTGGCAAACAATGCTACAAAGTTAAATAAGAAACCACAGCATTTTAGCATGTAAATTATGCACCACCTCATTGAAGGAGCCGAGTACAAGATAAGAACTTTGTTGCTTTTCAGATAATCCCCATGGACACTTAAAAACTACTTCACAAAGAACCATTGAGTATCCCAACACCTCCTATGCATCAGTTACGTCTCTTACTTCTTCCCATTCTTGTCCTCCTCTCTTCTCCTATCTTTTCCCTCATATTCGTTTTCTTATCTTATCTTTGTTTACTATCCTTTTTTATTTCCCATTGTTCTCCTACTATGGCAGAACTCACAGAATTCCCTACAGCGTTGTCTTCTCCCCTCCAACCCCAGAAGAATGATAACGATTCTGTCTTTTTTCTCTTTTGACTTTCCACAAATTAGAGCACCCACCTGTAGTATCCATAACTAAGTAAGTGTCTCTGAACTGCAACCATTAATACTCATTGTGCAGAAACTAATATCAGTGATTGTAAAAAGTTATAAAATTACTAAAACATCATGACCCTTTCATTCCAGGAGTTGAATAATAATAAACTAAGCTAATTTGCCTCTATTTTGTGGATCTCATCTTTAGATCATGGAATAAAACCCATCTTTTCATAGCACCATTAATCTCCAAAATTTAATTTTGGAGAGCAATGCACGGCTTTCTTGCAATTGGGCTATTAGACCAATGTTCAGCTGGATCTCAAACAACAACATAATGCACCTGATGCACTATTGGATGAGGTTGATAATGTGTGCTTCAAGTTAGGATCTTCATCGTTCAATCTTCGGTTAGGTCTACAACAATTGGGACATTCTCTCCCAAATCAAAATGTTGAGTCCTCCATGTTCAATCTTCCACTATCTAATATTTTAAGAGAATTGGATGCAAGTCACTCACTGATTGCTTCATGAAACTAAGAAGTTATTTAAGTTGGACCAAAAGATCAATTTTCTAATCACTTATCCACATCTCTGAGCTAGCAAAACTACTAGCAAAACTATGTTCAAACAAGTGAAATCATTCATCAAATGCGACAATCCATTGACATGCCGATGAATACATTTATAATCTTTATGCTTTGATACAAAATTTATGAAAATTATTTTGATGATTGGATCTTAAAGATGGTCTATATCAAACTTCTACATTAGACTAAAGAACATGATGGATGCCAGAGGATTTAAAAGATCTATCATTGAAAATAGTTTGCAAACCCCCAAATCACACTATGGGCAATAAAATATTGAATAAACAAGAATATCACTTTATGTGGCTAACCACTTCTCCTTCCTCTTATTTTTTTTTATTTTCTCCTTGTTCATTGCTTATCGAATCTCCTTCCCTTTCTTCTATCTTCTCCTCTCTATCCTCATTATTACGCTATGTTATCCCCTTCTATTTTCTCTTCTTTTCCTTCCTTACATCATTAACCAACACTCTAAAATCCTCTCTAGAATTTTCTGTGCTTCAGGCAGATTGCTTTTTTCCCAGATAAATGATCACAACCCCATTCTCTCTGTGTCTCTTCTTTCTTAAAATCAGAGGCCATCTGTAGTAACTGAATCCCAAAACACATCTTTCAGTCAACAGTAACTTCTTCTTTTTGCAGAAATAGAAAGAAAATGTATAAGGTTAGCTATCAACAAAAAACATAACAAGACACCAAATCTTCAACCCAAACTAACATTAGACTACATGAAAATGACCCTTGGCTAAGTTCTCAACAACAAAAAGTAGAAAAAGAAAGAAATCTACATTGCAGAAGAAAAACATACCAACCAACAATATGGACCAAACAATCACAGGCTTTCATGGTGCTGCAGAAGAAAACATGAGACTAGCACTGGTTCTATTGTTTTAAGAAAAATCAATAACAATGTAGAGGAGAAAATCATACATATGAAAGATCAATGAAATTTACCAATTTGCATTCAAAATTGATAAATAATTTTTTTTATTTCTTTTAAATGAAAATCTGACTTGAATACTTTATATCCTATCAGGGTGATTACAATACTTCCTCAGCTCACGGAAATTTCCTAACAAAAAAAATGAAACTTATCTAGCTCCTTAAAATAAAAACTATCTTATGGGGCATCATTATAATTGTATATTGCAGTCCAGCGATGAGTTGAACAGCAAATGATGTTCATGGGCTACTCTGTCCATTAAGGCCCCATGATCTTGGGACTTCTACAGCAGCAGTTACAAGCAGAACATCAGTTTGCTTTGTTCAAGAAAATTTCTTGCATCAATAAAACTGAATTCCACATCTCTAGACTCAAAACAAAGATGCTGGTATTCAAGTGCCCCAGTTGACACAATAATCTAGTATGCTGATATTTCAAAATATTTTGAGATTCGATGTGAAAATTTGAATATGACAGTCACAGACCAAAGGTTTCAGTTCCCTTCCATCTTAGTGAGTAACCAACATCAAGATGAACTTAGTCCATTTGGTTGTGGAATAAATTTATATCCCTAGTATTGTTGGAAGGATCCACCTATATTGCAGGATAGGACCATTTTGGCATTTGGCTAGAGAGATAATTGTAGGGGGTAAGTGAGTGCATCAGATTTCAAGATGTTTTGGATCTTATCAAAAAGATGAAATTACCCTCCTCTTTTTGTTTTATGGTGTATAAGGGCAAAAAGGTAATTGGATGGGATAAGTTTCCTTTACTCTATTGTACAATTTTATTCCATCAAAATGATGGAATACAATTATACCATGCGGACCCACTTATATCTCTGCATGGTATAAGCCTTTATTCCACCTCCTTTTACGGCATTTAGCAGGATATCCACCCATCTTGAGTGATAATGCCCCTTCCACCTCCTCCCTCCCTCCCTCCCTCTTCTCTGTTTTATTTCACAACTAATCAAGCCAAACTGCTTTAGTCCTTGATTTTGTCGAGCAGTGATTAAAAAACCTATTTAAGTAGTAAAACACTAATCTTCTTAGTTGATACATTGATATCTAGCTAGCATATATAGAGGGTACATAAATTTTTAACAGTAAAAATAATAAGGGTCGATATCTCATATATATGGAATCAGTGTGTGCCAAAAAATAATAGAAATAGATAGCTTGGCAAGATCTCTACCAGGATAAAAATCTTGGACAGACTGACTCATGCAAACAATATAACTGAAAGGAAGTATCATTTAAATTATGATGGATCTTGAAAGTTTCCGTGTATAGCTTCTGAAGACATGTCATGCAAAAGTCAATCTGGCATTGACATCTGCCCATAAAACCATGCAGTTGGTTGAATGTGGTCAGGTATATTAATGGAGGAGGAAGAAAACGGGATCCACTTGGTAATATAAGGTCCATGGATCAGTTAGTCAAAATATTCTCATGAAAGGGAATCTCACGAGATCTTAGCACTGCAAGAAAAAATATGCTCATATTTAACAGTTAGAAACCAACTAAATTTATTAGTACATAAGACTTTACACAAGTGGCATATGGTTATACTTCATAAGTTTCTTTGAATTCAGATCTAGTTAATTGACAGTTATTAGTACCTGACTAATGGATCAAGTAATATCACCCCACATCACCCAAAATTTTACAAATCCTCTCTTTATCTTTAAATCCTTTGCATTTTTTGAGGAGTTTTTGATAGTAGTTCACCGATGCTTTAGAAGACATCTAAGAAAAAGAAATCAATATGATATTTAAAGTTAATTTCACATCAACTAAAGTGGCATTCTGCCTCATTATTATGATTCGACTCCCACTTGTACAACGAATTAATTTCAGAAATATTCAGTGAGCTCTGTTGGCTGCTTTTGACATAACAATCAGTAACCAATGAATTGATGCCCAAACCAAAATCATTCAAAAATAACTTTTTTGGCAGTGAGTAGTTAGTAACAACGTCTAGTTTCCAAGTTCCCAAACACCATTCCATAACTACAGAGCACAGTCCAGTTGGAATCAAGTTCCCCTCCATGGAACAAATCAGCTAATAGGCTTCCAACTTTTCCTCAGAGCATATGGCTAATACAAATCAGATCAGTTGAAGTCATAGGCAACAAAATTCAACCAAACGATTCAAACAAAGCAATCACAGAGCATCAAAATACTCACCCGGATCGGCAGCCCAAACCGGTCCTGGTGGTAATGGTGGACGACAAAAAGCAGCAATCCCGCGACGACAAAGATCCCCAGAAACCCCCAGATCCCATCCGAAAGCCTCCTTCTTGCCGGACGCCGGAACTCGTGCGCCCTCCGTCGCATGTCTGAATCGCTCCAAAACCAGAGCCCAATGCAGCAACAACCAGCAACTCTTCAGATTCGCTCCACCAGCTTCAAACTCCAAATCTCACACATCCTCCAGATCCCCAAGCTCCCACCTTTCCATCGATTCCAACTAGTTTCGCGTCCAAATCAACAACCCATGCCTCAAATCTGACAAGCAACTCCAAAAATAGCTCCGTTTCTGCCTGCTTGCCCCCCTTCTCCGAGGCGACGAAGAGGGCTGGAGGCGAAGGAGGCTACCGCGAATCCAGGGGGAATCAGAAGCTGCAGAGAAAGAGATCCATGGACAAGTGAGATGGATGGAAGGAGGCCGCAAAGGAATCGAATTTGGCGAGGATTCGGCTCCGAGGGTGGGCGATTCGAAACGGGGGAAGGAAACCCGTTTACTTGGCTGGCCCCGGAGGATATTAAAAAATAATAATAACAAAGCACACTATTAACCCTTTAATTTGGAAGTTTTTTTACTTTGATAACTCAAAAATTTTAAGATGATTTTCAACTTTCATTTTTGGTACGCTTTTAGCCTATACCGTTAAAAAAATAATAATGTGCATGTGATGAAAAATAATGCTACATTAAAGAGAAACTTACTTAGTAGTTTATTTTTATTTAAAAAATATTTTTGATAGTATTTTTCTCTCAAATCAATCAACCTTAACCTTCTTTCATTAGGCTGGCCACCATCTCAAGCCAGTGCTCACCCTCGCATCAAATCCTATCCCTCCTTCATCAGTACTCAATCCTATTTCTAGCCATATCCTTTCATGGTCGATAGCATCCTTCATTATCTAGGGTTTTTCTTCTATCTTGATCTTTACTTGTTTTAGATTTTGATTTTGATCTGTCGATCTAAATAATGATAATTATGGTAATAATGGCTTGAATCCTTCAATGAATTTTGTTGATTTGTGATTGATGGCAAAAAATTCTTCTTGCGTTGCTTATTAAGTTGGATGAGAAAGTAAGCAAGAAAAAATTATGTTTCTTATTCAAATGTTTGAGAGTTTTATATGAGAGAATGTTGTGTGTAGGTTATGTGGTAGACTGTATGTTTGGATGAAGATTAACCTAAGAAGGAGAGGAAAAGGAAGGAAAAAAAATAAAAGGAGAGAAGGAATCCATTCCCTTCATTCATCTTCAATTTGTTAAAAAAAATTTCCACTAATTTCAAAGTAAAAAAAAAAAGAGAAATAAGTTTATAATTTTTATTTCATCTTTTTAATTTTATTTTATAAATTAATTTAAATTTCTCTCATAATAAAAATATATTTATAATTTTATAAATATAATTTATCTTCTTCTTTCTTCTCTTTTTAACGTGAATTTAACATATTCTCTCTTTTTCTTTTTTCTTTTTAAATAAAAGATGATAGCAATCTTTTCTTTCTTTCCCCCACCTTTTATCCTCTCTTCTCCTTTCAAACATCCAAACAAAACCCTTAGGACAAGGAAACTAACCGTACGTGACAATGGCTATGCTTTCCTTGAGTATGAAATCGAAGAGATTGCAGAGAGTATGCATGCTCTGAAGCTTTTTTTAGGCCTTTGTTTCACAAATCATCATTCCGCATAGAAAGGGCAAGTGGCAGACAATATACTTAAATGAAAGTATATATCAACATTCAGAGAGTACTTGCTGCTTGATAGGGACCTTATACAATACAAATCCCGGCAAGGACAGAACGGTCGCCTAACCAACGAAATATAGGACTTAGGGGTAGCATGATTCAATGATCCATTAGCAGAAGAAAACCAAACAAAAGCTTCCACAATTATTCTCTTCTTCATAAACTCCAGAACTCTTGCAACCCATCTGTTATCTATATATCCTTCCCCTTAAGCTATATACATAATATATGTTGCGGCCAAATCACGTACGATGAGCGTCGGGTAGGCTAGGATTGCTGCGTGCGCAGAGAAGTCACCGTCTTCCTTCTAAAGCCTGCAAAAAGTTTCGGACCGGTGGTTCCGGTGGGGACCCTCCGACGCCCAAGTCAGTGAGTCGTCCAACAGGGATATGATTTCTGTGTAGAATTCTTAAAGAGGAAGTCAGAGAGAGAGAGTTCCCTTGCATGGAGCTCGGGTCCTCCTTTTATACCTGTCGGGGATCCCGTTTACCTCGTTCTGTTGGAACCGTCGAATCTGTCCCGTTGTGATGTCTCACCGAACGGCAAGTCGTTGGATGTTGCTGGATAAGGGCCGCTTATAGCGGTAACTGCCGATCAGGCTAACACTTGCCCGTGATTTGGTGAGCGAGGTGCTTGGCAGTAGGCCTTAGATCACGGGATCGATTGCATGAGACTAGTCATTGTGTATGTGGGAGATACTGAAGGCCGACGCTGGGGGCCGACGCGGGAGGCCGGTGCCGGAGGCCGAAGCTGGAGACGGGAGCCAAAGTCTCAGCACTGGAGGCCGGTGCTGAGGGCCGACGCTGGGGCCAATGCCGGAGGCCGGAGGCCGGAGCCAGTGCAGGAGGCCGGAGCCAAAGTCTCAGCACTGGAGGTCGGCGCTAAGGGCCGATGCTGGGGGCCGATGCTGGAGGCCGACGCTGGACGCCTGTCCTTGGTGCCAGCGCGTAGTTGGTCTTTGATGCCGACGCTGGGCGCCGGTTTTTGGTGCCAACGCGGAGTTGGTCTTTGGTGCCGACGCTGGGCGCCGGTCTTTGGTGTCAACGCGGAGTTGGTCTTTGGTGCCGACGCTGGGCGCGGTCTTTGGTGCCGTCGCTGGAGGCCGGCACTAGAGGCCGACGCTGGAGGCCGACACTGGAGGTCGGCACTGGAGACCGACGCTGGAGGCCGGCACTAGGGGTCGGTGCTGGAGGTCTTGGGTTTTGTTGTCACATCATTACTTTCGAAAACCGCGCAAAAAGATAATACTACCCAGGGAAACGGCCAGCCGTATCAGATGCCCCCCGCCCCTGAGATGGGTGAGCGTTTACCGACCCGCAAAAGGGTGTCAATATCCTCTAGGCGGCCGGTTTTCACGTCATTATCTCCCTTTGTTGGGATTAGGGAGGATTTCCCTCGGGCAGTGTTACGAAAAGGTGAGCGGTATCATTGCGATAAGGTTAATGCCTCCCTTTTCATCGGTGGTCTTTTGAGTTTTTCGCATTGGCAGGCCGTCGAAACGCCTCCCAATTGAAGACGGACGCGTGGTTGAATCGGACGATTGTGGGGTATCTTGAGAGGGCGTTATGAGGACAAATAGCCCTCATCTTCCCATCCTCCCCATTTCTTCCGCTGCTGCCCCCTTTCGAGTCCGCCAGCGTTCCTCTGTTTCCTGTGTTCATTCTCTTCCCGTGCCCTGTTTTCGGCTCGAGTTTTCCAGGTTAGTTCATGGCTTCCTCACCTTCTTGCTCCATCTCTGGTTCCTGGGGGGGTTCCCACAATCCTTCTCAGACTTCCGATTCCTTGTCAAGCCAATGGTCCACCCCTTCTTCTAACCATTCTTCACCGGAGCAGCGACCAGTCAATCGTCCCCTAACCAGGACTCATCCGGCCGGCGGGCGGATTTCCGTCCGGAGCCAGTCAATGGCTGCCGGTCCTTCTAGGGTTGCCAAGGAGTCCCCGAAGGGACTGCATCCTCTATGTCTGCTCAAGACATGGTAAACCTAAGGGCCAAGTATAGCTTCCCTTCAGACCTTCATCTGTTCTTCCCTACCCCCAATGATAGGGTAACTCTTCCCGTTCCGGAAGGTTGCTTTGTACGGAGCCTTTTTTAAGGCCGGGCTCCGATTGCCGATCCACCCTTTTATTCTTAATCTTCTAGACCGGTACTCCTTGACTCCTTTCCAATTAGTTCCCAACTCCATCCGAACTATTGTCGGTTTTTTGGTACTCTGCCACTTGCAAGGCATTGAGGCCAGTATTTCTTTGTTCCGCAGCTTTTATACCCTTCGCAAACAGTCGGGTTGGTGGTCTTTCACCGCTAGGTCTAATAGGATTCTCAAATTGTGCCTTCCTACTTCCGTTAAAGGGTGGAAGGACAAGTTTTTCTTTGCGGACATCAGTGGGGTTCGTGGAAGCTGGGGGATACCCAACATCGACGCCAATAGGGATCCCTCCATCCTTCCACAAGACCGGATGGCGTTTGGGCAGCTTCTGACTGCCGACATCCCTCGATGTAATATGCTTTTAGCCGAGGAGAATCTTCATGTGCCGGTTTAATTCCCGCGAGGGGTGAGCACTTGATCACTCGCCTCTCTTCTCCTCTGCTTCTCCTTTTCTCTTTTTTTTTTTTTAACTATCCTTTGCCTGTGTAGGGATGGCGCCGACACTTCATGAGCTTAAACAGGCGGCCACCAGGAAGAGGAAGGCTGCAGGGAATGCGCCCCCTACCGAAAGAAGGGCCATTGCTAAAGTTCCAAGAAGGGCCGACACGGGGAGGCTTGGTGCCGGGAAGGCCGACGCGGGGAGGGCCGACACTGAGGGGCTAAAGTCGTGAAGCCCCTGCGCACAAAGGTTTTGAAGAAGGGCGGCCCTAAAAGGGCCGACGCTGGAGAGACCGAGGCCAAGGGGGCCAGAACTGTGGAATCCTCGTATACAGGCGAGGCAGCCCAAGCTCAGGCTGACGAACCTGTCATGGCAGATGCGGGAAGGGCCGAGACCGGCGGGGAGGTGCAACGGAGTCAACCGGAGAGAGGATCTCCAGCTTCAGCTCCTCCCATTATCCTACTCGACCTTTCTCCCGAGGGGGAGGCGCCGTCGCCCTTGCCAAAGCCTTAGAGACGGATAAAATTCCTGCGGCAATGGTGACGACTCCAGCCGCTACTCTGCCCCCCACGGGGGCAGCAGCTAAAGTGCCTCCGCCAGCCAAGGAGTCGGAGGCGGCAGGCTCAGAGGTGGAATCAGCCTCTGTAGGCCCGACCCAGGGAAGAGAGGGGCGTCGATCCTTCCTTCCAGTCGTTGTTGGCAAACCACGGCCGCTGGGCTGCACGGACCGTGGAGGAAGCCGCGGTGGTCGAGGTGCAAGAATATCTCCGGGGTCAGGGAGAGTCGCCTTCTTCCGCGAAGCATCGGTGGCGCATCTCTGGGTGAGCTTCTGTGCCATTATCATCTCTTTCCCTCCCCTTTCTTTTTCTCATCTTGACATTTCCTCCAGGCCTTGAATTCTCTTGTCGCTCTTAAAAACCTCTGGACCCTGAGCGATACCGCCATCGAACAAGCACACGAGGAGATGTTGTCCCTCCAAGTCAAGGCGGAGAAGTCGGCAATGGCTCTGGAGGACACTCGGTCCACCCTGAAGGGTGAGATTGATGTCGCCCGGCTACGAGTCGAAAAGGCCGAGTATGCGCTAGAGGTTGCTCAGCGCCGCGCAGCCAATGAGCTAGATAATGCTCAGGTGGCCGAGGAGAAAAAAAGCGGCCGAAGAGAAGCTGAAGGCGGCAGAATTGGAGGTATGCATCTTGAAGACCCAATTAAGTTCTGCCGCTGAGACAAATGCAGCCCAAGAAGCCACCCGCCAGTACCCGCCAGTACATAGCCAAAATTGCAGATCTGAAGGCAGCAGTGGCAGAGGCCCAGGAGAGGGCCATCGAAGCTGAAAAGAAGGGGGCCGAGGCCGTAGAAGATTTTAGAAAATCCAAAGCCTTCGACAAGGAGGTGGCGAGTCAGCGGCGCTTGCTTATGACGCCGGCTTTCAAGACTGCAAAGATAAAATCCAGGAGCTCTACGACCTGGAGGATATTGAGGGACTGAAGCCTGATGATGTCCCTGAGGATGATGCCCCGGCTTCGGATGACCATTAACAGCTTTTGGTTTCTCTTTTTGTATCGATCTGTGCCTGACCTGAGTCGGCACCTTTGTAACCTTGCAACCATCAATGAATGTCTTTAATCCCTATTTCGCCCCTTTGGTTATTATTAGCTTTATTTATTCAAGCTGTCATGAATCACCACCAATAGGGCTATGTAGAGTAGGTTACGTGAAATAGGATCGTGAGCCGTGACATTGTCCCAAGTGTTGGCACAAGGCCAACATTTGGTAGCGACGCGGGCGTCAGTTGCTGGGCGCTGGTCTTTGGGTGCCGGAACAGGTCCGGTTTCGTTGCCGACGCTGGAAGCCGGTCTTTAGTATGCCGACGCTAGACTCCGGTCTTAGTGCCAACGCGAAGTTGGTCTTTAGTGTGCCGACGCTGGGCGCTGGTCTTTATTGCCAACGCGGAGTTGGTCTGATGCCAACGCGGAGTTGGTCTTTGTTGCCGACGCTGGGCGCCGGTCTTGGTGCCGACGCTGGGCGCCGATCTTGGTGCCAACGCGGAGTTGGTCTTTGGTGTGCCGACGCTGGGCGCCGGTCTTCGTTCCAACGCGGAGTTGGTCTTTCGCCAATGCGGAGTTAGTCTTTGTGCCGACACTGGGCGCTGGTCTTCGGTGCCAACACGGAGTTGGTCTTTGGTGCCGACGCTGGGCGCCGGTCTTAGTGCCAATGAGGAGTTGGTCTTTGTTACCGACGCTGGGCGCCGGTCTTGGTGCCGACGCTGGGCGCCGGTCTTTGGTGCCAACGCGGAGTTGGTCTTTGGTGCACCGACGCTGGGCGCCGGTCTTCGTTACCAACGCGGAGTTGGTCTTTTGCCAATGCGGAGTTGGTCTTTGGTGCCGACGCTGGGCGCCGATCTTCGTTACCAACGTGGAGTTGGTCTTTTGCCAACGCGGAGTTGGTCTTTGGTGCCGACACTGGGCGCCGGTCTTCGGTGCCAACGCGGAGTTGGTCTTTGGTGCCGACGCTGGGCGCCGGTCTTAGTGCCAACGCGGGGTTGGTCTTTAGTGTGCCGACGCTAGGCGCCGGTCTTTGTTGCCAATGCGGAGTGGTCTGATGCCAACGCGGAGTTGGTCTTTGTTGCCGACGCTGGTTCTTGGTGCCGACGCTGGGCGCCGGTCTTGGTGCCAACGCGGAGTTGGTCTTTGTTACCGATGCTGGACGCCGGTCTTCATTGCCAACGCGGAGTTGGTCTGATGCCAACGCGGAGTTGGTCTTTGTTGCCGACGCTGGTCGCCGTCTTGGTGCCGACGCTGGGCGCCGGTCTTTGGTGCCAACGTGGAGTTGGTCTTTGTTGCCGACGCTGGACGCCGGTCTTCGTTGCAACGCGGAGTTGGTCTTTCACCAACGTGGAGTTGGTCTTGGTTGCCAACGCGGAGTTGGTCTTTGTTGCCAATGCGGAGTTGATCTTTGGTGCCGACACTGGGCGTCGGTCTTAGTGCCAACGCGGAGTTGGCCTTTAGTGTGCCGACACTGGGCGCCAGTCTTCGTGCCAACGCGGAGTTGGTCTTTCGCCAACGTGAAGTTGGTCTTGATTGCCAACGCGGAGTTGGTCTTTGTTGCCAACGCGGAGTTGGTCTTTATTGCCAACGCGGAGTTGGTCTTGTTGCCAACGCGGAGTTGGTCTTTGGTGCGACACTGGGCGCCGGTCTTTGTGCCAACGCGGAGTTGGTCTTTAGTGTGCCGACGCTGGGCGCCGGTCTTCGTTGCCAACGCGGAGTTGGTCTTTGGTGCCGACACTGGGCGCCGGTCTTCGGTGCCAACGCGGAGTTGGTCTTTGGTGCCGACGCTGGACGCCGGTCTTTGGTGCCAACGCGGAGTTGGTCTTTGGTGTTAAGCATACTCATTTAAGAACAAGACCATGTTGATTATTCATGTATCAAACCAATTCAAATTAATGACAATAGAGTTCTATTGATAGTACCGGCGTAAGTTGTCGGCATTCCAAGTGCGAGGGAGCGTTTCCCGTCTAGCTCTTCGACTTTGTACGCCCCATGGTGGAGTACTTCCTTAACACGGTATGGTCCTTCCCATTTTGGTGCCAGCTTGCCCCCCTCTGTCGGCTTTGATACTTCAGCTCTTCGTAGGACAAGGTCTCCCGGCCGGAATGTCTTGGGTCGCACCCGAGAGTTGTAGTGCTTGGCCACTCGCTGACGGAATGCTGCCATGCGAAGCTGCGCCTGATCTCGCAATTCTTCCACCAAATCCAGATCAGCCCTTAGCTGGTTTGAGTTGCTTTCTTCGTGGTATAATTCCGTCCGGGGACTAGGAGCTCCTATTTCCATGGGGATGACCGCCTCGGTCCCAAAGACCAAGCTGAAAGGGGTTTCCCCTGTAGGTGCTCGCGGCGTCATGTGGTAGGCCCACAGCACACTGGAAAGTTCTTCCACCCAGCGCCCTTTGCAGCTATCTAGCCGAGCCCTGAGCCCTTGGAGGATGATGCGATTGGCCACCTCGGCTGCGCCGTTGGTTTGGGGATGCCCAATTGAGGTGAATCGATGATGAATGCCCAGGCCGTCACAGAATTCCCGGAAGGCCGTATTATCAAACTGTCGGCCGTTGTCCGTAACGAGGGTGTGCGGTAGCCCGAACCGGCACACTATGGATTTCAGAAGAAATTCCTTACTTTGGCTTCCATGATCTTAGCAAGAGCTTCCGCCTCGATCCACTTAGTAAAATGATCGACTACCACCACTAGGAACTTGCATTGTCGGAGGCAGGAGGGAACGGTCCCAGAATGTCCATGCCCCACTGTGCGAAGGGCCATGGTGCAGCTAGAGGGGTCAGTTGAGACGCCGGTTGATGTTGAATGTTGGCATGCCGCTGGCAGCTGTCACATCTCTTAACGAGTTCGGAGGCATCCTCCTTCATTGTCAGCCAATAATACCCCTGACGTAAAGCTTTATATGCAAGAGCCCTGCCCCCCAGGTGGTTTCCGCATATCTCTTCGTGTATCTCCCGCAGTATATAACTGGCGTCGGTGGGACCGACACACCTGAGAACAGGGTATGAGAACGACCTTCGATAGAGCTTTCCCTCCATAATGAAAAACTTTGGGGCCCGTCTTTTCAGTTTCCTAGCTTCGGCAGGGTCTTCTAGAAGGGTACCTTCAGTAAAGTACCATATATAGACGTCCATCCAGGAGGGCTCCTGCTCCACTGGTGCAGTTTCTCTTGGTACTTCAATACTCGGGGCTTCTAAGTGCTCCACATAAGCCTTTCCCAACATCCCATCAGCTGAGGCGGCAAGACAGGATAAGGCGTCGGCTCTAGCATTCTCCTGTCGAGGAATGTAGCTGACGCTGAAATGTGTGAAGGGGGAAATTAGCGAGTGCACCATTTCTAAGTAGCGGGCCATGATGGGATCCCTTACCTCGTATTCCTTTGTAATTTGGCCGGCAACCAGTTGGGAGTCGGTGAATGCCCTAAGGCGTTTCACCCCAAGCTCTCGAGCCAACCTCACGCCGGATAGCAAAGCTTCATATTCCGCCTAATTGTTAGTGGCTGGAAAGAGGAAGCGAAGTGCACATTCGGTCACAACCCCGTCCGAGTTGGCCAAGATGAGGCCTGCTCCGCTCCCTTGAGAGTTTGATGCCCCATCCACATGGAGAACCCACTCATCGTCACTGGTTCCGAGGGGCTGAGTGTCCGTAGGAGGTTCTTTAGGTGGCTCGATCCCCCAAGTACATTCAACCAAAAAATCTGCCAGGACTTGAGACTTCATGGCCGACCGGGGGCGGAAAGATAGATCGAACTCCTTCAGCTTGAGGGCCCACCTTGTCAGCCGGCCGGAAGTATCTGGACGAGCCAGAACTGCCTTCAGAGGCTGGTCTGTGATCACCGCGATCGGGTGGGCTTGAAATACGGCCGCAGCCGCTGGGCAGACACGATCAATGCGAAGATGATTTTTTCCATGTTTGAATATCGGGTCTCTGCATCATGAAGCACCTTACTCGTATAATATACTGGCCTTTGTGTGCCATTAGTGTCCACACGGACTAGCACAGAGCTAACAGCCTCAGGAGAGGCCGCAAGGTATAGAAGGAGTTCTTCTCCACCCGTCGGCTTGGCTAGCAGTGGCGGGGTAGATAAGAATTCCTTTAACCCTTCGAACGCCTCCTGGCATTCTTTCGTCCATTCGAACTCGTTGATTCTGCGAAGCGCCTTGAAGAAAGGCAGACACCTTTCAGCGGACTTGGATAGGAAGCGGCTTAGGGCAGCTACTCTTTTTGTCAAGCGCTGTACTTCCTTCTTATTGGCAGGAGGCCTCATGTCCAAGATGGCTTGGACATTGTCTGGGTTTGCTTCGATCCCCCTCCGGGTCACCATGAAACCCAAAAACTTCCCAGCGGTCACCCCAAATGCACACTTGCGAGGGTTCAGCTTCATCTGGTACCGACGAAGGCTGTCAAAAGTTTCTGCTAGGTCTGCAATGTGGTCATCGGTATGAACACTTTTTGTCAGCATGTCATCCACGTACACTTCCATGTTACGCCCTATCTGACCTTCAAAGACCTTGTTCATCAGCCTCTGGTAAGTAGCTCCCGCATTCTTTAACCCGAAAGGCATTACCTTGTAGCAATACAGCCCCTTTTCAGTTATGAAGGAGGTAGCTTCTTCATCCACCGGGTTCATCCAGATCTGGTTGTATCCAGAGAAAGCATCCATGAAGCTAAGGACCTCATGGCCGGATGTAGCGTCCACCAGTTGATCGATTCGAGGCAGGGGAAAGCTGTCTTTGGGGCATGCCTTGTTGAGGTCGGTGAAATCTACGCACATTCTCCAGCTTCCATTGGCCTTGCGGACCAGAACCACATTAGCCAACCATTCGGGGTAGTGGATCTCCCGAATATGGCCCGCAGCCATTAACTTGCGGATCTCCTCGTCGATAGCTTTCTGTCTGTCTGGACAAAGTTTCTCTTTTTCTGTCGGACCGGCCGACACCCTGGCTTGAGGTTAAGTTGATGGGTGATTACTTCTTCAGGGACGCCCGGCATGTCTGAGGATGACCATGCGAAAACGTCAGTGTTGGCATGCAGGAAAGTAAGAAGTTGATGGCGTACTTCCTCTGGGAGCAATGCCCCCAGCTGAACAGTCCTTGCCGGGTCATCACCCAAGGGGAGGGTTAGAAGGTGCTCTGCCGGCTCTCCTCTTCTTCCTAACTCCCTAGGATCGAGTGACTCAGAGGCTTTCGCTGACTCCGCGTTCAGCGGGCTGGGAGACAGATGGTAGCAAGGCGGAAGTGGGCTTTGCTCCCCCTTCATTTCTCCGATCCCTTCATTGGTGGGGAACCTTACCAATAATCTCTTAGTGGAGATCACGGCATCCAGCAGATTCAACCCCGGTCTTCCCAAGATGGCGTTATAAGCCAGCGGGACCCGGACCACCAAGAAGTTTATGACCACGGTGCTCTGACATGGAGGAGTTCCAACCGTGACCGGGAGAGCAATTTCTCCTTCGATGCTCACTGAGTCTCCCGTGAAGCCCATTAGCGGTGTGGCAGCGGGTCGGAGTAAAGACCTTGATAAGTTCATCCGAACAAAAGCCTCATAACTCAAGACATCCACAGAGCTCCCACTATCAATTAAAATTATTTTTACAGGGTGTTTGGCTATAGTCATGGACACCACGATGCTGTCGTCATGTTTATTAACTACCCCATCTAGATCCTTTCCGAAGAAAGGTATTACAGAGTCTATTCCCTCTCGCGGCCTCTTCGAACCACCTTCCGCTCCCCAGGAGATCATAGCTATGGTCTTTTCAGTTGGGGTATTATCCACGCTAGCCGGGCGACTCGGAGGCACCGGGGGACCCGATGCGGGGAGATTTCTCCGTCGAACAAATTTGCCCAGGTGACCTTGCTGAACCAGCTCCTCGATGGCCTTTTTTAGGTGGCGGCAGTCCTCGGTATCGTGACCGTAGTCTCGGTGATACCGGCAGTAAAACTCCTTGTTTCGGGGGGCTCCGGACTTCAAGGGAGCCGGACGCTTGAAATAAGGTTCCTCCTCGATCTCCAGTAGGATGTGAGAGATGGGAGCCATGAGGGGAGTGAACTGCTCTTTAGGAACCAGCGCCTGTGGTCGGCGATCTAAGCGTCGTGGAGGCTCGGGCTTTCGAGGTCGTGCACCGGCGTGATCAGTAGGCGGCGGTTTATTACCGGGGTTCTTGTCAACTTCTCTCCTGAAGAATCCGCTTCGTCAGCGCGGATGTACTTCTATGCCCGGCTCAGAAGCTCGGCGTAGGAACGCGGAGGCTTCTTATCCAGGGAGTAAGCGAATCTGGATGGGCGAAGTCCCCGCTTCAGGGCCAAGGTGGCTACAGAGTCTTCCAGGTTGTACACCTCCAACGCTGCTTCCTTAAATCGAGCGACGAAATCCTTTAAGGTCTCACCACTCTTCTGCTGGACAGCAAAGAGGATATCTGCGACTCGTGGGATCTTTCGACAGACATCAAAATGAGCCAGGAAAGATCGCTCAAGTTGCCGAAACGAGTTGATGCTGCATGGGGGCAGACGGGAGTACCATGCGCGTGCCGCCTTGCGGAGCGTGGCCGGGAAGGCGACACATAAAAGGGAGTCCATCGCTCCCTAGACCTGCATGAGGACCTTGTAGCTTTCCAGATGGTCCAGAGGGTCCGTCGTTCCATCATATGGATCCAATTGAGGGAGACGGAACCGGGGTGGGACCAGTTCCTCCATGATATGGCGAGAAAGCGGGGGGCGACGCTCATACTCCGCTGCGTAAGGATCGGTGATCCGGTGGCTGAGCTCGTCCAACCGTCGATGATACTCGTCAAGCCTTTGCTCAGCCCGACGGGTGGTTTTCGGGGAGTGTCACCTCGGGATGAATTGGAAGAAGGAGCTGAAGAAGATCGCCGGCGCAAAGAACGTGCCCGCTTGGACTCTTTTTCCTCTAGTCGGTGGCGGGAACGACCGGAGCGGCGGGAGGGAGACCGTCGTCGCTTCGAGGTCCCTTGGTGATGAGGTTCGGGGGGTGAGCGGTGGGAGACCTCAGGCGGGGTCCCTCCTTGGTGAGACTGGACTGTTCCTCGCACCCCTTCGTCCAGCACAGGGGGTTGAGTTACAGCAGCCAAATAATGCTCTTGCAGCCCACGGACCATCGTCGTTAGATCCTGGACCTGGTGGGCTAGAACATCAAGCCGGTCGGGTTGGCTTGCCGGTGCAAGGGGCGGAGCATGGAGATTGGCCTCCGAATGCTCAGCTCGTGGGATGCGCCCGGCTGCCTGACTGGAGGAAGCCTCTTGTGCTCGCGTAGTCACCATCGCTTCCTTTGCAAAATTGGAGGGGTTCCAGGGAGAATTTTCGATCCGGTCTTCCCCCCTACCTGGCGCGCCAATCTGTTGCGGCCAAATCACGTACGATGAGTGTCGGGTAGGCTAGGATTGCTGCGTGCGCAGAGAAGTCGCCGTCTTCCTTCTAAAGCCTGCAAAAAGTCCCGGACCGGTGGTTCTGGTGGGGACCCTCCGACGCCCAAGTCAGTGAGTCGTCCAACAGGGATATGATTTCTGTGTAGAATTCTTAAAGAGGAAGTCAGAGAGAGAGAGTCCCCTTGCATGGAGCTCGGGTCCTCCTTTTATACCTGTCGGGGATCCCGTTTACCTTGTTCTGTTGGAACCGTCGAATCTGTCCCGTTGTGATGTCTCACCGAATGGCAAGTCGTTGGACTGTTGCTGGATAAGGGCCGCTTATAGCGGTAACTGCCGATCAGGCTAACACTTGCCCGTGATTTTGGTGAGCGAGGTGCTTGGCAGTAGGCCTTAGATCACGGGATCGGTTGCATGAGACTAGTCATTGTGTATGTGGGAGATACTGAAGGCCGACGCTGGGGGCCGATGCGGGAGGTCGGGGCCGGAGCCGGAGCAGGAGCCAAAGTCTCAGCACTGGAGGCCGATGCTGAGGGCCAACGCTGGGGCCAATGCCGGAGGCTGGAGCCAGTACAGGAGGCCGGAGCCAAAGTCTCAGCACTGGAGGTCGGCGCTGAGGGCCGATGCTGGGGGCCGATGCTGGAGGCCGACGCTGGACGCCTGTCCTTGGTGCCAGCGCGTAGTTGGTCTTTGATGCCGACGCTGGGTGCCGGTTTTTGGTGCCAACGCGGAGTTGGTCTTTGGTGCCGACGTTGGGCGTCGATCTTTGGTGCCAACGCGGAGTTGGTCTTTGGTGCCGATGCTGGGCGCCGGTCTTTGGTGCCGTCGCTGGAGGTCGGCACTGGAGGCCGACGCTGGAGGCCGGCACTGGAGGCCGACACTGGAGGCCGGCACTGAAGGCCGACGCTGGAGGCCGGCACTGGAGGCCGACGCTGGAGGCCGGCACTGGAGGCCGGCACTAGGGGTCGGTGCTAGAGGTCTTGGGTTTTGTTGTCACATCATTACTTTTGAAAACCGCGCAAAAAGATAATACTACCCAGGGGAAACGGCCAGCCGTATCAATATATATATATTGTTAGATTAATCGTGCTGAAGGCGAAAAGTCGCCCCTTTCTCCAACTAGCACCTCGTATGCGAAGGGCCACTATTCTTTCATATGCGGAAGATGAATCGGTGTTAATGGTCTAAAAGTTTAAGCCATTAATTTAATTTGGTATTTGATGAAAATACCAATTAAAAGTTATCTATATAAATAATTGGTTCTCTCTCCACTTGATAAGGTTAGCAATTTAAAAAAATCCATCAAGTTATCTGCTATGAAAGAAATAAGGTTAAGAGAGAGAAACTAATTTTTTTTTTTGTATAGAAGAGGCTATCAAAACCGAATCAGATTCAAGTCTATCTACTATTACGACGAGTTCCACATCAAGTAAGTATTTTATATTCAATTTTATGTAACAAATTATTTATTGAAGATCTTATATGCTTACAAGTAGTATCAGAGCAAGGTTTTAAAATAAATAATTGTTTATATATTATGATTGATTAATTTTTGCATCAAAATGAATTGATGATGAACTTTCAAGTTTTGGCTGACTGTATTGTTGGCCATATATATATATATATATATAGTTCCGCATCAATTTGTCAAACAATCTCACATCCATTCCCGAGCCCTTGTGAGGAAGGGACAGTGAAATTTGGTTTCTACAATCTAGATTTCAAGCTTCAAGGAAACACTAGCAAGAACACGTATGTATTAGTGGGTTAGAAAAATGGTGATTAAGAATTTTGTCCTGAGCCAAGGAAAGAGGGAGTGTTTTAGGGACATGGGTCCTCTCTTTAATTGATGTCCTTCCCCTCGAGCTTTGGCATTCGATGCCTTTAATTTATGAGGATCCATGCCATCAATCAGATTGGGTTATCCATCTCCTTAGCAATCAAATATACGATTGTACGAGTCTATAAAGAGATTTTTAATAATATTAGTATTATTGTTTAGTTATATGACATCAAGATTAAATTAGTTAGTTAGTCACCAAAGTGATCAAACTAGTTTATATTCAATCATATAATTTATGAAATTTTATAGAATGTTGTTGTTTTAATCATAAAGATTTATTAGTTGTTAGAAATTAAGAATTTGCCCAAAGGTGGATTGATATTCTATAACTAACAAACCTAAAGGAGGAAATCTAATATTCTCTTATCAAATATAATATGGATATCCAAAGATACTATATATATTGATAAGGTTTATTAATTACCTTATGGTTTAAATAACATGCTAATTATGATAATGATATATATATATATATATATATATATATATATATATATTGTATTTATCCAAAGAAATCTATAATATATTTTATGTTTAATTATCTAAATTTGAGCATTGATGTTTTGTAGTTGTTTCTATGTATTCACATGCTTCTGCTATTACTATCTTTAAAGGTTTAAACTTTTTTGAATGGCATGAGCAAGTCAATTTTTATTTAGGTGTCTTGGATCTTGACTTGGCAATATTAGAAGAAAAGCCTACTGATATTACTGATACGAGAAGTGAGGCAGAGAAGTTAAATATAAAGCATGGGACAGATCTAATAGATTATGTCTTAGTTTCATGCGAATGACAATTGCCAACAATATTAAGTCTACTCTTCCAAAAAGTGTAACTGTTAAAGAATATCTTAAGCTTGTGGAAGAGCGCTTTCGTTCCACCGATAAGTCACTTGCAGGGACACTAATGGCTGAACTTACAACCATAAAATATGATGGGTCGCGAAGTATGGAACAACAAGCCCTTGATATGACTAATATTGCAGCAAGACTTAAGACTCTGGGAATGACTGTGGATGACTCCTTTCTAGTACAATTCATTATGAACTCATTACCTCAAGAGTATGGGCCTTTTTAAATTAACTATAACACTATTAAGGATAAGTGGGATGTTAATGAATTGGCAAGTGTTAGCCCAGATGGCAACCCAAGAGGGGGGTGAATTGGGTTCTTAAAAAATTTAACCTTTTAAAACGATTGGCTTTGGAATACACAAGATTAAGTGCAGGATAAATATTAACCACAAACAAATAGATAGAGAGAGAATCAAAACACGACAAACACAAGGATTTTATAATGGTTCGGTGTATCCAACACCTACGTCCACTCCCAAGTACCACTTGGGTCCACACTATAATCTACTAAATTACAGCCGAGTTGTTTTACAAGCTCACAACTCAAAACTTGTTGTTTCCCACGGGATCACAACGAACCCAGCTGGTTTTCTGGGCTCACCAGCACAAAACCCAAACCCAAGCTAATCTAGCTTGACTCGAGGTATACTACCTCCACTAATTCAATCCCCCTTATTGAACTAGCAAAAACAAATGAGAATAGAGTTTACAATAACAAACAGCTCCTCAAATGAGCAAATATTCAATATAAATAAACAAGGTTAGAAAAGCCTGTTTGAAGCAGAGTTGATTTGAGCTTTTCTTCTTTTCTTCTTTTCTCTTCTCCTTTGAGATGTTGAATCAGGCCTCAGCTCGGATTCTTTACAAAGATTGCATGAGAAGTTGGGAAAAAAAACAGGGCTTTTGGCTCTCTTTTTCTTCTTTTGGAAAATCCTCCGATTTTGAACTTGAATGCCTTGGATTTCTCTTTGAGCTTTCTGGAGTTGATGGATTTGAACTTTAACTCTTTCCTCTTGATTTCTTGCTCAAGACTTCTTGGATTTTTTCAATTTGTTTTCTCTCTATTTTTCATCATTTTTTCAAACGGACGGACTCTCCTTTTATAGATTCTTCTTTTATCCAAGATTAGGTAAAAAACTAGCCGTTATTTCTGTCCTTGGATTCCTCCTACACACAAGAAAAGTATCCGTTAGAGATTAGGTGAGAAAATATTACCGTTGGAGGCCGTTCTGACACTTTGAAAATTCGTTCCTGATAGGTTGGAGTCGGCTCCAACTTTTCAGGTGTCGGCTCCAAGTCGAGTATCCAAAAATAGAAAGCAAAAGTTTATTGAGGAGTCGGCTCCGAAAAGGTAAGTGTCGGCTCGTCGCATTTGGGAGTTGGCTCTGGAAAACTATAAGTGTCGCTCTAGAATAGTCCAAAAACATACTTTCTATTCTCGTATTGGAGTCGGCTCCAGAGACTGTAAGTGTCGGCTCCTGAAATCTAGGTGTCGGCTCCGAAACTTTGAGTGTCAACTCCTGACCGTGCCAAAAATCAGGAAAGCATCTGATCCGCCATGGGGTCGGCTCCAGACCTTCTAGGTGTCGACTCCATACTCTGAATTTTGAAACATACTTCTGGCAATTGATTCAAAAATGTATTTCTTTATCCTTTTTGATTGATCAAATCTTTTTAAGCCCTGAAACACTTGTTAAATCTATTAGTAATAAAATGAATATACTCATATCTTTTTATTAATCATCAAAATCAATAATTGGGTCAACAGCAAGCAAGCTTATTCAAGAGGAAATGAGATTAAAAGCACAAGGGGTTCATTCAATAAACCTAGTAGGTCAAGGAGTTGGTAAAGTTATCAAACCAAATCAAGAAATTTAAGCAGAAAGCATCCACTAAACTAACACAGGTTGCTGATAATGATAAGATGAAAAGGAAGAAAGATAAATGTCACTTTTGTAAGAAAGAAGGACATTATCAGAAAGATTGTCTGAAACAAAAAGCTTCGTTCAAAAAGAAATGTATCTTTCATTATGCTTCTCTAATTTTTAAATCAAATTTATCTAAAGTTCCTTCTAACACTTGGTGGTTGATTTTGGTACCACTACTCATGTTTCTAATGTAATCTCATGTCTCTAATGTAATCCAGCATAAACCCAAATAAGAATTTCTTGTTCATGGGGACCGAAAGAAGGCACCAATTGAAGGCATAGGGACTTATCGTCTTACTTTAGATACTGGGTATCATCTGAATCTACCATAAACTCTCTATGTCCCTTCATTTTCTAGAAATTTAGTTTCTGTTTTGAAACTTGATGTTAATGGGTTTAGTTTTAAGATTGAAAAAGGATGTTTCAGTTTATTTAATAAAGATGGTTCCTTTATTGGTTCTGGAATTCTTATGGATGATTTATATAAATTAAACTTGATGATAATTTTTCTGCACCCTGATATGTGTTCATCAAATATTGGAATTAAACGTAGTATGACAAATGAAAACTCTGCTTACTTGTAGCATAAACGTTTGGGTCATGTATCCAAAAAAAGGCTACAAAGATTAGTAAAGAATGGGTTCTATCGAACTTAGATTTTACTAATCTTGGTTTATGTGTGGATTGCATTAAGGAAAAGCAAACCAAATATAACAAGAAAGGAGCTACAAGAAGTACTCAGCTTCTTGAAATTATACACACTGATATATGTGGATATTTTGATACTCCATCTTTTGGTGAAAAAAAGTTTTTTATCACCTTTATAGATGATTTTTTACGTTATGGATATGTCTATTTGCTTAAAAAAAATCTCAAGCTGTAAATGCCCTTGAGGTATTTACTAAAGAGGTTGAAAGGCAACTAGACAAAAAGTAAAAAAATAGTAAGATCTGATAGAGATGGCGAGTATTATGGAAAGTATGATGAATCAAAATAAAATATAGGTCCATTTGCAAAGTTTCTCGAAAGACATGGCATATGTGCACAGTATACTATGTCAAGTATACCTCAATAAAATGGTATGGCGGAAAGGCAAAATAGAACATTAATGCATATGGTTAGGAGTATGATAAGTAATTCCTTATTACCAAAATCTTTGTAGACATATGCCCTTAGAACTACAGTATATTTTCTGAATAGGATTCCTAATAAGGCAGTTTCTAAAACTCCTTTTGAGTTATAGACTGAAAGGAAACCTAGTTTAAGATACCTGCATGTTCGGGGTTGTCCAGTAGAAGCACAGTGTATAATCCATATAAAAGAAATTGGATTCTTGAACTGTTAGTGGTTACTTTATTGGTTACCCAGAGAAATCCAAAGGGTATAGGTTTTATTGTCCAAACCATAGTTCTAGAATTATTGAGATAGGTAATAATAAATTCATTGAGAATGATGAAGTTAGTGGAAGTGCTGACAAATAGATTATGGATATCAATGAAGTAAGGATTAATGTTTCATTACCCATAAATGTTCCTGAATCTACAATTATTCCATATATTGTTCCAGAATTGCAAGAACAAAATAACAATGAACAATGTTTGAATGAAGTAGTACCCCATGAAGAGCCTAACCAACCAATAGATGACAAAAATGAACCATGTGGAATAGCTTTAAGTAAACCCGTAAGGATACGAAAATCAACTATTTCAGATGATTATTTAGTTTATTTGCAAGAGTCAGATTTTGATTGTGGCATTGATGAAGATCCTTTTTTATTTTTATAAGCATTAACAATTATAAGTCTGATAAATAGATTAATGCTATGAAAGATGAGTTAAAATCAATGGCTGAAAACAATGTATGAGATCTTGTCGAATTTTCAGAAGGTTCTAAATGAGTTGGATGTAAGTGGGTTTTTAAGACCAAATATGACATGAATGGCAATATCGAACATTTTAAAGCTAGACTTGTCGCCAAGGGTTATACTCATAAGGATGACATTGATTATAAAGAGACATTTTCATAGGTTTCAAAGAAAGATTCATTAAGAATCATTATGGCTTTGGTAGCTTAATATGATTTAGAGTTACATCAAATGGATATGAAAACAGCCTTTCTTAATGGGGATATAAAGGAAGAAATTTATATGGATCAACCTAAAGGTTTTTCTATGAAAGGAAAGGATCATATGGTGTGTAAACTTAAGAAATCAATATATAGACTTAAACAAGCTTCCAGACAATGGTATATTAAGTTCAATGATATTATTACATCTTTTGGTTTTCATAAAAATATCGTTGATCGATGTATTTGATAGGAATTATGTATACAAGATATGAATCAAATTCATATAAACATGAATCAAATTCATATAAACATTGGGAAGATATAATATAAAATTTCCAGATGCCCAGGATCCTTAGAACAAATCCATTATATCTCAAATAAAATCTAATTTTATTCATACCTGAGTCCTTTATCGATGTAGATGAGGATGAAGCCGGTTAATCCCTACCACTAGCTGTCCACGTGTCCGGCCTCTAACGGTGATCCACGCAGAGAAGAAGGGATGAAGACCTTCAAGGTATGAAGATGACACCACGGAGAGAGAGAGAGGGGTGCTAGCACCTCTTGAATCCCTTACAGAAGATATCTTTGAAGAAAAGTCTAATCTTTTCTTCTCATGCTCTATTTTCTTGGTAGGAAGGAACTATATTTATAGGTTGAAAATGAGACGTTCCAAAGAGGAAGAGACCTCTCTTCAAGGTAAGAAACTCCCATCATTAAGGTAAGAAACTCACATCTTCATGGTAAGAAACTCCTCCCATCTTCATGGTAAGATTAATCCAAGTGTCACAATCTCAGCCTATAAAATTAGGAGTTGGTTATCCCATAACTACATGCCCTAATTTGTACGTGTTCATCATCGAACCATAGAGATTCATCATGCCTCATCCCATGGGCATGATTCCATCTTCACATAGCTAAGATTGGACATTCATACCAAATAATCAGAGCCATCCATCATATGGATCAAGTCACATATCGGTATCAATTATTTGTTCATCATATGTACAAATAATTTCTCCTTAACATTCCTTCTATTATAATGGATCATATCCATTATAATTATATCATCTTTAAATTGGGTTTCACCCAATTATTTAATTGATCATCTTATCTGAATTAAATCTAATTTAATTCTCATTTTAATTCATCCAATGTTCTCCTTAATACTTGTGACCCATTAGGCCCTTTAACATGTTGGCAATAATTATGTCCTAATCATAGACCCTAGGAATGATTGGACAACTCTTTGTCTAATTCAACAACATGATTATAGATCATGAGAGGCCTCTAGCAAAGCATCATGACCACCCAATTGCTAAAGGATTTGTTGATGTGACCATCAACACCTGTCCATGAACGGTTACTGTATGATCAAATCCTTTCATCACATATCCCAAATCAATCAGTGGTATGGAATGTGTCAATCCTGTAATTGATCTTTGTTTACTTGATCTCAAGAAAAATTGACTATATGAATTAGAACTTCAAACTATTTCGAATTCCAACTCAACCTTGCAAGGATTTATCAATCAATTTAATCCATCAAGTGGCCGTGGGATATAACCCTTTCTATCAAGGGAGACGAATCCTGTCTTGATCAAACACCATCTTCATGTGCTTCATGTCATACCCAACCAATACCATATTTGCCACTCATGGCTAGAGCAACGTTTGGATGCCGTCAAAGCATGACATTCCACACATGAGATGCAATAAAGATCTCAAGTCAAAGGATCACTCACACCACCGTCATTAGAGATCAACCATTGACACTATATAGAATATCCATATGGGATCTCTGTACGGGTCATCCAATGCATCGTTACAATAACGAGCATCCACACACCTATCCAAGTATCTACATACTTCAGCTTGTGAAATCAGCTGCTCACCTTAAGGGTGAGGATATGCTATGTGTGCTAGTCTCACGGTGTTCGATGGTGTCCAGTTCCATCTACACATTGACTAGGGAAGTTTAAAGAATCGAACCATAACGTGCAATTTGAATCTCACAATTTGTAATCTCTATTACAAATTCCATATGCACAGTTCACATTCTTTTGGACTTTATCTCATAGACAAATATATTAAATAAAAGACATCTGGATAGATAAAGAAACCATTTTATTTGATTTGTATTCATAGAATGTATACAGCATTCAATCCAATTGGATCTAGGGCATACACTAACAATCTCCCACTTGCACTAGAGTCATTCACCCATGTATTTAATACCGAGTGACTTAACATGATTATCATGCTTCTGCTGCGGTAGGGCTTTAGTGAGCGGATCAGCTACATTATCCTCAGTGGGGACTCATTCTATTTTTACATCATTTCTACCAATAATCTCTCTAATTACATGGTATCTCCTGAGTACATGTTTGGACCTCTGATGAGACCTTGGCTCCTTAGCTTGCGCAATAGCTCCATTGATGTCACAATACAAGTGTATTGGATCAGCAATGCTTGGAACCACACCAAGTTCAGTGATGAACTTGTTGATCCAAACCGCTTCTTTGGCTGCATCTGATGCTACGATGTACTCAGCTTCGGTCATAGAGTCGGCAGTCGTCTCCTACTTGAAACTTTTCCAGCTGACTGCCACCATTGAGTGTAAAGACATAGCCTGATTAAGATTTATAATCATCTTTATTAGACTAAAAACTAGAATCCGTATAACCCTGAACTATGAGTTCGGGTCCTCCATAAACCAAGAACATATCCTTAGTCCTTCGTAATACTTAAGGATATTCTTGATGGCCATTCAATGTTTCTCTCCAGGGTTGGCCTGGTATCTACTAGTGATACTCAATGCATAAGAAACATTAGGTCTCGTACATAGCATCACATACATGATGGATCCGATTGCTGAGGCATATGGAATCCTATTCATGTGCTCTCTCTCCATTTGGGTCTTAGGACTCATGTCCTTGGAGAGATGTATTTCATGTGATACCGGCAGAAATCTCTTCTTGGATTCCTCCATGCTAAACTGTTTGAGCACTTTATCTATGTACGTTGATTGGGACAATCCAAGCAACCTTCTAAATCTATCTCTATAGATCTTAATACCCAGTATGTAGGCTGCTTCTCCCAAATCTTTCATGGAGAATTTGCTGGACAACCATTCCTTCACTTCTTACAGCAAGGATACATTGTTTCCTATCAATAATATGTCATCTACATATAATATCAGGAAAACAATAACACTCTCACTAACCTTCTTGTACACACATGGATCATCCTCATTTTGATAAAATCAAACTTTTTGATTGTTTCATCAAAACGGATGTTCCAACTTCTAGAGGCTTGCTTAAGTCCATAAATGGACCTTTGCAGCTTGCATACCTTTTTAGAATCAATGGACTCAAAACCCTCAGGTTGTGTCATATACACATCCTCCACTAAATCACCATTTAGGAAGGCAGTCTTGACATCCATTTGCCATATCTCATAATCGTAATAGACTGTAATCGCAAGCAAAATCCTTATGGACTTAAGCATGGCTACGGGAGAAAAGGTTTCATCAAAGTCAACACCTTGCCTTTGCTTATAACCTTTTGCAACTAGCCTCGCCTTATAGGTAATCACATTACCATCCATGTCTGTCTTTTTTTTGAAGACCCATTTGCACCCAATGGGTTTTATCCCTTCAGATGGATCAACCAAAGTCCATACTTGGTTGTCATACATGGAGTCCATTTCAGACTTCATAGCTTCAAGCCATCTTTTGGAGTCAATGTGACAAATTGCTTCATCGTAGTTAGTAGGCTCATCATCTTCTATAAGAAATCCATATCTCTCATGAATATGATGTGTTCTACTAGACCTACGTAACTGATGTGTACTTGGAGCTTCCTGTGGCTCCATCATTTCTGATAGAGGTTCACGTAAATGTTGCATGAATGTGAGTTGAGTCTCTTGCTCAAATCCCACTACATTTGACATTTTCTCCATGTCATCTAATCGGTTTGTGTCAATTTGTGGTTCTTGAGTTTCACTAATCTCAATATTTCTGCCACTACCATTTCTTAAAAAAATCTCATTCTCTAGAAATATGGCATGCCTTGAGACAAACACCTTTTGCTCGAGTGGGTGGTAGAAGTAGTATCCTTTTGTTTCTTTAGGATACCCCATAAAATTACACTTGTCAGATCAAGCTCCCAGCTTGTCTGACTCATTACGCTTTACATAAGCGTAGCAACCCCAAATCCTTAGATGACTAAGGGTTGGTTTCTTTCCACACTATATGTCATAGGGAGTGGAACTAACCGACTTAGATGAACTCGGTTTAGAGTGTATTCGACTGTGTGTAGGGCATAACCCCAAAACATTTTTGGAAGATTTGCAAGGCTCATCATTGATCGCATCATATCTAATAATGTGCGATTTCTCCTTTCTGATACACCATTATGCTGTGGCGTACCAGGAGGAGTCCACTGAGAAAGAATCACATTCTCCTTCAAATATTCTAAGAACTCATGGCTTAAGTATTCCCCACCTCGATCTGATTGAAGTATCTTAATACTTTTGCCACTTTTTTTTCTACCTCGGATCTGAATTCTTTGAACTTTTCAAAGGCTTTAGATTTGTGCTTCATCAGATATACATAACCATACCTGCTATGGTCATCTATAAATGTGATGAAGTAAGAAAAACCTCCTATTGCCTGAATATTGATAGGACCACATACATCCGAATGTACTAGTCCTAAACATTCAGTTGCTCGCTCACCCTTTTAGTAAAGGATGACTTAGTCATTTTGCCATGTAAGCACGACTCATATTCCTCAAACGATTCCCAATCGAATGAGCCCAAGTAGCCATCCTTATGTAACTTGGTTAAATGTGTTTCATTTACATGGCCTAAACGACAGTGCCACAGGAATGAGTTCTTAGAATTATTTGATTTTAATTTCTTAGTTTCTACATTGAGAATAGGGCATTGTAAATTCAAAACATAAATCCCGTTGAACATTTCAGCAGAACCAAAGAACATTTCATTTTTAAAAATTGAAATTCCTTTATTTCCAATTTCAAATGTATATCCATCATTTACAAGACATGAAACGGAAATAATGTTCTTTGTTATGTTTGGAACATAGTAACAATTATTAAGCTCCATTACAAGCCCAGTAGGCAAAGACAAAGAACAAGATCCTATAGCTAAAGCAGCAACCTTTGCTCCATTTCCCATGCACAGGATCACTTCATCTTTTTTCAGCTTTCTACTGCTTCTTATCATCTGCATATTAATACAAATATGAGATCCACAACCGGTATCCAATACCCAAGTGGAATAAGAAGTAACAGAAGAAAATTTCTCAATCATAAATATACCTGAAGTAGAAGCATTTTTCTTTCAGGCTAGCCAGATAAGCTTTGCAGTTTCGCTTCCAGTGCCCTTCCTTCCCACAGAAGTGACATTTCCCCTTGGCTACTTTGTTTTTCTTGATGCCCTTATTTGGTTTAGTCGCCTTGGCCTTTTGGACCTTATTCTTCTTTGGCCGCTTCTTATGAGCGCCAAAAGACTCCACGACCATAACCTGCCCCTTTCTTTCTTAATGTTGGGCTCGGCATTCGTCAGCATATTCGCTAGCTTAAGTAGAGATGTCTCTAGCTTGTTCATGTTGAAATTAAGAACAAACTGCGAATAGCTGGGAGGTAATGACTGCAGAACCAAGTCAACACTTAGTTCATGATCCATCACAAAACCCAATCGTGCCAACTTTTCAATCAAATTGATCATTTTCAGTACGTGGGCACCCACTGATGAATCCTCAGTCATTTTGCACTGAAACAGCTCTTTAGAAGTTTGAAACCTCTCATATCGAGACTGTGCACCAAACAACTCTTGCAAGTGCATCAAAATCTCCAGAGCATTCATATGCTCATGTTGTTTCTGAAGATCAGGTGACATTGATGCCAACATCAAACATGTGGCCATGTCTTCAGCATCTTTATACCGGTTGTATGCCACATGAACCTCAATCGGAGCATCCGCTGGTTGGACCTCCGATGCGACCTCATCTAGGACAAAAAGAATTTTCTCAGATCGAAGAACGATCCTTACATTCCTTAGCCAATCAGGGAAGTTGAGTCCAGTCAATTTGTTAGATTCTAAAATATTCCTTAGGTTGATGTTTACACTCATGGTTTCTCTGATAACCTACATAAAATTAGAACGAGTCAATTACTATGAATACTAATCACCAACTTAATATGGTAATTCTAGATTTTTAATTAAGTTGGTTTCTCCTACTATTTTATCAAGGTTAATAGCCCTCTCTATTAATCTTGAGAAATTGACATTCAATTTTCTTAGTGGGTTAGGATCCTCATTTGAATTACCTTGACCTTGGCTTTGGCACAACAAATCTCGATAAGCCAAATTTGGTAGATTATTATCAATCACATCTAATGTGACTCCTAGATCATTTAGGGGACATTGCTTTGTTAATTACATCCATATGTGATCACCCTAAAGTTTGCCTCTAGATTAACTGACCCTAACTTTGGCCAATTATGCCAGCTAATCTAGTTAAGTCAACCCATTGTTCCACAAACTCCTCATAGGTACACTCGACCTTGGCTTTGGCATGACAAATATCATGACCTTTTGATTTTGTATCATGTGAACAATGGAAGGCTTATGACTTAATATTCGTGGAGGGATTTAGCGCATAAAGGTCCCATCTACATCTACAACATTTGTACTATGCTAGGTTACATATCCTATATGTAAATTTTAGATTAATCTCAATTAACCTTAATTTCATAAGATCCAATATATGATTGGGACTCCTAATCAAATTAGGATCCTGATCACTATCTAATTTAGGAACCCTAATCATGTGACCAAATCAATTGCTACCATCCTGATCAACCTTAATTGATTTAATTAATTAAGAGCTTTCCTAACAATGGCCAGATCAGCTGATCAATGGGGTCCTATTTAGCATACCTTTCGATCCCATTGAATGGGTTTTCCCAGGCAGCAAACGGAGCAATTAAAAACCATGATCAAACCTTTAGACACAATGTAGTTAAGCCCAATTGATTAGATCAATTATGGGATCATAGGATCAAACAATGACATGGTTAAGTCTAAGTTTCCTAAATCTTTATCATCTATTAAATTTTATGATAACCATAGATAGTGATCTAGCTAGGGTGTTATGATAAGAGTTCTTAATTCAAATTTTAAATTTTTTATCATTTAATTACATGTTATGACATGTTGGTTTCACATCCCATGTAAATCATAATGTCTCTAACAAACCCTAAAGTTTTCAATGTTTATTATCATAAGAATATCAGATCTTAATCATATCAATCATCATGCTAAAATTAAATCCTAAATATGATTTTTAGGATTTCAGCATATAGTATCTATCATGCATAAATAATAATTACTATTTTAACATGACATATATATGATTAATTATTGTTTATTATCATATAATAAACCTTTTCCTCTATATATCAAAGTACTCTATTTGAACATGATAATGAGTATGCATAAATCTAAATAATATTGTTTATCATCAAATAATAAACATTTTATTATATTTTAGATTTATTATCAACATATGAAAACTCTTCATGATTTTAAGCATAATAAATAATCATATTATCAATCATATTGACTCAAGTATCCTATCAGATTAATGAATCTGTAGCCTAAGGGGCTCTGATACCACTGATGGAATTATGTATACAAGATATGAATCAAATTCATATAAATTGTGGAAGATATAATATAAAATTTTAGATGCCCAGGATCCTTAGGAACAAATCCATTATATCTCAAATAAAATATAATTTTATTCATACCTGAGTCCTTTATCGATGTAGATAGGATGAAGCCGGTTAATCCCTGCCACTAGCCATCCACGTGTCCGGCCTCTAACGGTGATCCACGCAGAGAAGAAGGGATGAAGACCTCCAAGGGATGAAGACCTCCATGGTATGAAAATGACACCACGGGAGAGAGAGGATGCTAGCGCCTCTTGAATCCCCTTACATAAGATATCTTTGAAGAAAAGTCTAATCTTTTCTTCTCATGCTCTATTTTCTTGGTAGGAAGGAACTATATTTATAGGTTGAAAATGAGACGTTCCAAAGAGGAAGAGACCTCTCTTCAAGGTAAGAAACTTCATCATTATGGTAAGAAACTCCTCCCATCTTAATGGTAAGAAACTCCCATCTTCATGGTAAGATTAATCCAAGTGTCACAATCTCAGCCTATGAAATTAGGAGTTGGTTATCTCATAACTACATGCCCTAATTTGTACGTGTTCATCATCGAACCGTAGAGATTCATCATGCCTCATCCCATGGGTATGATTCCATCTTCACATGGCTAAGATTGGACATCCATACCTGAATAATCAGAGCCATCCATCACATGGATCAAGTCACATATCAGTATCCAATTATTTGTTCATCATATGTATAAATAATTTTCCTTAACATTCCTTCTATTATAATGGATCATATCCATTATAATTATATCTTCTTTAAATTGGGTCTCACCCAATTATTTAATTGATCATCTTATCTGAATTAAATTTAATTTAATTCTCATTTTATTTCATCCAATATTCTCCTTAATATGTGTGACCCATTAGGCCCTTTAACATGTTGGCAATAATCATGTCCTAATCATAGACCCTAGGAATGATTGGACAACTCTTTGTCTAATTCAACAACATGATTATAGATCATGAAAGGCCTCTAGCAAAGCATCATGACCACCCACTGCTAAAGGATTTGTTGATGTGACCATCAACACCTGTCCATGAACGGTTACCGTATGATCAAATCCTTTCATCACATATCCCAGATCAATCAGTGGTATGGAATGTGTCAATCCTGCAATTGATCTTTGTTTACTTGATCTCAGGAAAAATTGACTATATGAATTAGAACTTCAAACCATTTTAAATTCCAACTCAACATTGCAAGGATTTATCGATCAATTTAATCCATCAAGTGGCCATGGGATATAACCCTTTCTATCAAGGGAGATGAATCATGTCTTGATCAAACACCATCTTCATGTGCTTCATGTCATACCAACCGACACTATATTTGCCACTCGTAGCTAGAGCGACGTTTGGATGCCGTCAAAGCATGACATTCCACACATGAGATGCAATGAAGATCTCAAGTCAAAGGATCACTCACACCATCGTCATTAGAGATCAACCATCGACACTATATAGAATATCCATATGGGATCTCTGTATGGGTCATCCAATGCATCGTTACAATAACAGTATCCACACACTTATCCAAGTATCTATATACTTCAGCTTGTGAAATCAGCTGCTCACCCCAAGGGTGAGGATATGCAATGTGTGCTAGTCTCATGGTGTTCGATGGTGTCCAGTTCCATCTACACATTGACTAGGAAAGTTTAAAGAATCGAATCATAACGTGCAATTTGAATCTCATAATTTGTAATCTCTATTACAAATTTCATATGCATGGTTCACATTCTTTTGGACTTTATCTCATAAAAAATATATTAAATAAAAGATATCTGGATAGATAAAGAAACCATTTTATTTGATTTGTATTCATAGAATGTATATAGCATTCAATCCAATTGGATTTAGGGCATACACTAACAGTATTTACCGAAAGATTTATGATAATAAGTTTATATTTTTGGTTCTATATGTTGATGATATTTTGCTTGCTGCTAAAGATTTAGGCATCTTGTATGAGACTAAAAATTTTCTCTCTAAAATTTTGAGATGAAAGATATGGGAGAGGCTTCTTATGTGATTAGAATTTTAATATTCAGAAAGAAATCACATGGATTGTTAGGGTTGTCTCAGAAAGCTTACATCGAGAAAATTCTTGAGAGATTTAATATAAACAACTGTTCAGTAGGTATTGTCCCAATACAAAAGAGGATAAATTTAGTCTTATGCAATGTCTAAAGAATGATGTGGAACATAAGCAAATGAAATCTATTCATATGCTTCTGCTGTGGGTAGCTTGATGTATTTGCAAACTTACAAAAGACCAGATATTAGCTTTGCGGTTGGGATATTAGGCCGATATCAGAGTAACCCTAGTATTGATCATTAGAAAGCTGCAAAGAAAGTGATGAGATACCTTCAAGGAACTAAGGATTATATGCTCACATTTAGAAGGTCTGATCAATTGAAAGTGATTGGATATTCAGATTCCGATTTTGCTGGTTGTGTTGACAGTAGAAAGTCAACATTTGGCTATTTGTTCATGTTGGAAGAGGGGTAATTTCATGAAAAGTGCCAAACAATCTACTATTGCCTCATCTACTATGGAAGCAGAATTTATAGCCTATTATGAAGTTATAATTCACGCATTATGGCTACGAAACTTTATTTCAGGGCTTGGGGTTGTCGACACCATTACCAAGTCGCTGAACATTTATTATGATAATTTTGCAGCAATTTTCTTCTTCAAAAATGATAAATATTTCAAAGGTATTAAACATATAGAATTAAAATACTTTACTGTTAAAGAAGAGGTTCAAAAGCATTTAACATATTAGAATGGATCTTATGATTGCAGGTCCTTTAACTAAAGGTTTTTACAACCAAAGACCTTTAAAGAACATGCACGTAGAATGGGTCTTGGTCATATTGAAGATTGATTATGATACACACTCTTGAGCTCATTAATATGATACGTTTCTGATTTTATTACTTTTTCTTATTCTTGTATACACTTAATATTTTGAACAAGAAAATTAATGTCTTTTAAGATAATTAAGTGGACATTAAGTTATTTATATATAAATTATATAACCTAACGTGATAACTCTTATTATGTAATTTAAATGTGTATGACTGTCATAACTCTTATTATGTAATTTATTATGTTAAAGTCAATCATCATTAAAAAATATATTATGAAATTAAATTTTGTGCTCCTAATGTTTACACTATTAAATATTAATGTCATAAACTATCGGCCTAT